>CM042554.1:1683194-1815694 GCA_023630585.1 Cranoglanis bouderius
CAAGCTATGAGTGCAGCTCTACAGGCCTACAAAGCAGGTTTCATTACAATCAGCACACATTTAATCAGCATAACAACTGACCCTGTTAACCTCCTTCACTCCAAACAGCCCAAAGACGAAAGGACGCTTAGAATTCTTGGATATGAACTTTAAGGCAGTGAGGTTAAGGGGTGAAAAGGGCATGGGTGCACGTACTGTCAAAAAGAGCATAGCTGACACACATACATGTTTGTTTGACTATCCTTGCGAGGACCTTGTGAAGCCTCAACTTCAGCTTCAGAGGATAGTCTGTGGACTTGTACAGAACTGCTGCTGTAATCATAAAGACCGTCAAAGCTCTTGTTCACAAAACTGAACATCCTTTCTAACTGAACTGTCCCATGTAATCCAGAAGAGGATGGGTTTCCTTTTGAGTCTGGTTCCGCCAAAGGTTTCTTCTTCATGTCGTCTCAGGACGTTTTTCTATATCGGGATTCCTGTATTGCTGGTTTTTGACAATGTCTATCGTTAAAAGCACTAAACAAATAAAATTGAAACTAAATTGAAGGTACACATGTATAACAGCAGTGACGCCCCTTCCCCCATGTCACCAGTGTAGAAAAAAAGTGATAACCGATGCTGTAATAGTGTTGTCATAAATTGCATTCCTTCATGACCATGATACAAAGTTAAATATACTAAACAGTAAAGTGCAGCAGAAGAAGAAACAGTGTTTGCCAGAACCAAAACAGAAAATAAATCTTTTAAAACATCATGAGATTAGGTAAATCGAAAAACACTGCATTAATCAATATTATCTATGTAGTAGTGCATTCAGTTATTTAATAACTACCATAAATTATTCAGCAATTCCACTGAAACTAATAAGAAAGCTGTGTAGTTACAAGAGTGAGTACAGTTTAAGGGGTTGATCTATAGAATAGATAGTAAAGAAATGCATTAGCTTTAGAGTTTACCGATTGAGTGCACTCACTGTCTCTCTCTCTCTCTCTCACTCACACACACACACACACACACACCTGCACTAAACACTTCTGGCAGCTTTTCGGTAAATCCTTCACCACAACCCGGGAAGAGTGGGAGTGTTTTTTTTGTTTTTTTTTTTCCAGGAATGCACAGCTTTCTTTTAGGCACAACCTTTATGTACTGGTAATTAAATGATTTATCATTTAATAAATTACTGGTCTATAAAATATGTTCATCCTCTTTTCCCAGTCATACAAGAAAGTCTAACAAACACAATCATCCATGAGCTTATTTGAGCCTTATCCTCTCAACAGCCCTCAGTCCATGTATAAAAACAAACTGTGCATACAAAAGGTGCTCTTTATGCACATGGCCCATGTCATAAAATATGCGTCTCCATGCCTCCAAATGAAGCCTGTCATGAGCCGTTTTTTCTGGACTGCACCCAATTTATCTGCTCCCTGTGTTTACTGAAAAAGAGGCAAAACTGCCTGAAATTAAACGCACATGTTGGCGGCGCTGATTTACTTTAATGAGCAGGATTTGAGGGACACTGAAGGGTCTATTCAGTTCAATTACAATCCAGCACAGCACAGGGCAGAACCTCTGGAGCTGGTCTGTGATCTAGTGTCATGTTTCTCTCGCTTTCCTGTTTTTCTATTCCTTTTTTCCCCCTTCCCCTCATTCCAGTTGTTTTGACTTCCCAATGCCACACGTCGCCTCCTCCACCAGCGCCGTCTTCAAACGCTCTTAGTTCAGTCAGTTACAGACGCTTTCTGCACTGTAGTAATGATGTTATCTGCCCGACAATTAACTCATATCTCCTAACATCTCTAATCCAACACAGAAACAGTGCTGCAGCATTATGAAGTGGTTTGCTTAATGTAAAACAGCCTGCAGTGATGCTTCTGTTGCTAAAGTCTGTGGTTTGAATGAAGGCGAACTGGTATGCAGATGCTTGTAGACACCTAGATGGTTTTATATTTGGCTATGGCAAGCTGCGCATTTGCAAATTCAAACTGAACATCTGCATTAAAATTTCATGCAAAACTTATTTTTTAAAAATCTACATCGGGTGGATGAAATTTTTGCTGAGCATTTTTAGGCCAATTTGAAAATTGGCCTAATTTAGAATTTGATGCCTTCAACACACTTAAAAAAAAAAAAAAAGTAGGGACAGAGGCATGTTTACCATTGTGTTACATCACCCTTCCTTTTAATTACACTTTTTAATCGTTTGGGAACTGAGGACACTAATTCTTGCTTGATACAAGACTTCAGCTTGTCTGATTCTCCTCTTCATGATGCGCCATAGAAGACAGATCTGGACTGCTGGCAGGCCAGTCAAGCACACGCACTCTGTGTCTATAGTGTGTGTCTCTGTGTCTGCGTAATGATACAGTAACAAAATTTAAAAACTTTTTTTTTTTTTTAATGTATTAATGTAAATATTAATTAATGTAACTCGTCGGTAGGATACTGTAAAATTACAAGGTACTTCTGCAGTGTGCTTTAAGTGTTCTTTTTAAATTAATTTCACATTTGATTTAGCACACAGCAACACTCTGACTGCATATTTCAGTACTTATCAGTTGGAGAAAATAAAAAGCCCATGAAAATGATGTAAATGTGACAGTTGCAATACATCAGACTTTAAGGGGGTGGAATTCTTGTCCAACTGGCTTTTTATTAGCCAGTGTAGTACTGTACATGTAAATTGATATGTGCATTGATAGGGCAGGGCTGAGAAAGAAGCAAAGTGCATTTTCTGACAAAAAAAAAAAAAAAAAAAGTCATATGTCTAGCCAAATAACTGTTCTCAAAATTCCACCTTTACCCTTGAACTCCTCCTTCCACTTATTCTCTATGCTTTACTTGCATTAACGGCCTTATGGAAAGGTTCATTTATTATTTCCTTATGACTCTTCCAGAAAATGGTGGAATTGAAGCAAGGCGGCTATATGTGTATGTCACATGCTGTCACTCATGAAGCACTAAATCACTGACTGCACCAGGTGAAACCTGCTACTCCATGTTTCTTCTACATTAAAGAGGTCATAAGTCCATGGGTTGTCAACAAATGAGGTGAGGTGAAGGCCTGATAAAAGAGAATTCTCCACAGGGGCATGGCAAAGGTGACATGTGGGACAGGGCACAGGCAGGACACAGGGGCAAAGGGGAGACAAGCTGCAAGCTCAAGACTTTTATCATGCTCATTAAGCATCAGCAGTGTCAATTAAAGTCATCATTTATCATTTAACAGGGCTCTTATTATTATAGTCTTTTAAGATAATTAAGGGAAATATTTATCACTTTATCTCAGTTAGCACTTTAGTGACTGTCATCACTTAGTATGACAAATATCAGCCTACTTTCACAGGAAGAGGTCATTTAACTGACAACTTTACTGTATACTGTTATCAATCAGTAATGCTTTAAAAAAAAAACACTCAAATAATTCAGTGACTATATCTTGCTCTGAAAAACAAAACAAAACAAAAACAAAAAGTCATGGTGTTCAAAATTTTGCACAGGAATACAGAAGTACGCATACATAGACATGTAAATAGCCAAGCAGACTGCAACCTTTAAACGTCTGAAGCATGTGGGCAGATAAGTGTGTAAAGCAGCTGATGCTTTGTGGGCCGTGGGCGATGTGTCAGAGGCTGAGACAAGTGCAAACTTCATACAGCATACAGGTAGGGGGTATAACTGCAATCCCATTGGAGTCATATTTAACTTCGCACACCTGTGGGCAGTTTTCTGTCTTACAGTGTTTTATTGTTATTATATCTATAATTAGAGTTCCCCAAAATCACTGTATTATTCTAATTATTCAAATATGATACTGAGGAAATGACAAATCTCCATTCCTCTGTGCGGAACAAGAATGAGCGATCGTCTCATCTACATACTGCTACGCTGACCTGCTATAGACACCATCTACCCAAAGGACTGGGTTGAACAACCTGGAAAACAGATGCTCTAGTGAGCTCTACTGGCAATATACTGCAATAGCACTTTAGATGCTGTAACTTGGTATGTGTACGTAAAAAAAAGTAACATTACCCTATTGAATCAAACTTCAGGAAACGTAGCTAGTTAATTATTACTGACTCCATCAACAAACCATATTCTGTCCTGTCCTGTTTTCCATGTCTTATATCCTCTGTACTGTTGTGAAAGCCTTTTCTGAGCTACTAGTCTTTCACAAAGTATCAAATGTTCAATATATTGGCAATACAACAAGGCTGCAAGCAGGTGTATTATTCAGTAACATATGTGCACATACGCCCTTAAACAATCAAAATGTGAAAAAGAGAGAAACAAAATGGTGTCATTCATGTTGTATTAGCTCACAGCTGCATACAGTGATACCTGATTTTTTACCTTAAACAGCTTTATAGGAAAAACAGCGCGCATCCATAACGGTCTACATTCACTCTAGACAAATCTCTTGGATCATCCTTTCCTCCACTGAAACTGTGACAATAGTTACTTTTATGGTTTCATTTTGTGCTCAAATTTTATTCCATTTTCGAGGATATGAAAAAGAACATTATTTCATCAACCTGAGACACAAGTGCGCCTAACTCAGCTTTGCTGAAATGTATTTTCTCTCCTATTCATTTGTTTCTTTCTTTTGATCTTGAATAATAAACCTGCTGAATGCGTCCCTTTTATTGGAAGCTTGTTTTCACCTAGCTAAAGTTTAAAAGCTTATACATCACTGTGGCCACTCACAACCGCTTGTTGAATTAATTAGGCCCGGAGTGATTAATGGTAGATGTTAATTAGTATGCCATAGGATCATTTCGGTATTGGGTATTGTCATGCCACTGCTACATTGGCTAGTTATCAGTATCAAAGATAAGTTAACTTCACAACCCTTTGGACTTCATCTTTACAAAGACATAGACTCACCTTGCAGGAGGAGGCCAACAGGGAGCCGTCCTCTTTCCAGGCCAGACTCTGCAACTGCTCCTTATGCTGCTCCAAAACTGTCTCATACACACACACACACACACACACACACACACACACACACACACAGGTTTAGCAAATAAAAGAAACACACTAGTTAGTACAAACATGAAACTGACATGATTTTTCACGTACACTAATGATGGTTCAACCAACACACACAGGTTCAGAGTTTAGCATTTCTCTTTGTTGTCTTGGCTAGAATGGATGTTTTAATGCCAGATATTTCTGCATATGTACACTTTATAGCATTGTATAAACTTCATATTATGAGAGATAAACTGGTCATGTGATGTTATTGGTATTAAGTTGTACTGCCCCAGCAAATGCTGTGGTGTTTCAGTATTTTAGACTGCATGTTGCCTTTGATCTAGCTGTAGCCATCAATGTCAAGATGGAATTACCCATAAAAATCAGATATCAAAATCGTGTCGGTTAATCAACCGCTATCAGTGTATGTGAAAAGTCAAACCAGTTTGCTTTATAGATGTCGCAGCTAATAGAAAATGTGCACACACACACACACACTTCACACAGGACACATCAGAAAGACACACACACAAACATGGAACAGCAGGAATGAAGGTGCTCGGTGAACACAGCCTGGCAAATGTGTGTTATGGATGGTGAGTTAAAACACACTATGGCACACCATGTCTCATTATTAAGATCTAGATTGAGAGGGCCAAGCACAATCAGAACCAGTGAATCGTTCAAACACTTGAGTGACGCTTCGACTTTGCACTCGACTTTTATCGCTAAATATCAAAACAAAGTCTGTAAGGAGACATCACATGGCAAAAACAAACACATACAAAGCAAGAGTTCCACGCATGTTATGAGGAATGGTGTCAAAAGAGAAAAATTGTGATGAGAGATGGAGGGCCAGTAGGTGGCAGCAGTGAGCGGCAGCCATCATGGTGCCAGGATCAAACAGCCAGTCGGCTTCAATCTTTTACCTCACCTGCTCCAGCTTAGACCCCAGAGGTCTGTACATTCAGCCCTGGAAACAACCAGAGGCTACGCCAATCAAAACAAGGACAAATTACACATACATAAAGAACAGAAACAAGACAGTCCAGAAGAGAGACGACGGAGACACAATGCTCACGTGCTGCTGTATACTTGACTAGCTTTTATTAATGGAAACAGATCAACTAACTTACTGAGGTTTGAGGCTGTGACTAGCCAAATGTGTGTGTGTGTGTGTGTGTGTGTGTGTTGGGAAGAGTGTACCTGCTAGGGCTTTGTCTCTGCTGGTGTCCCAGACTTGGACACCCCTGCCTGAGCCGACTGCCAGCAAGCCTGCAGCAGTGGGATGGAAAAGCAGCAGCTCCAGTCGTCCTTCCCCAGGACTTAAAGATGTATTAGCGCTTACAGGCTGCTCCTGACCTGGATCACACACACGCCATACCTTGACCTGCAGTGACAGAGGGAGAGAGAAAGAGAAAAGTGATTATATGTTAATCTCTTATTGATTTACTGATGTCTTGGTGTTTTCTTCACTGCTGTTATATTTATCTTGTTCATCTTTGCTGTCAGTAAACATCTCTTTTACTAACATGTTTAGCTTTGGCCAAATTGTACTACATAAACTCAAACCAATGAATTAAATTGAAAAAAAAGGAGCTTATCAGTCCTACAATTTAAGTGAACTGCCTCATGCTGTTAGTCTGTAAAGAAATTGACAGACTGTTGAGTGCAAAAGTTTGTATATCTTCAGGACTAGGGATGCATCAGTATATATACTGGTATGAGGTATTGGTCCGACACAATCACTGCAAAAAATGACATCTGATCAAGTGAACATATCTTGAATATAGTCAAATTTGTCTCATTCCCTATTATAAGATTAGAATAAACCAAATATAAGATTATTAAACCTACTGCTAGACATTTCAAGTTTCATATAATCTGGTTCTATTGACAGATATAAGAAATTAGCTCATTTTAAACATATACAGTACTGTGCAAAAGTTTTCAGCACCCTATTTGTTTTAGTACAAACTTTGTTACAGATTTTTTATTTTATGACGTCTACATTATCAAGTCAGTACAAAAAACATTTTAGATTCCCAAACATTAGTTTTCTAGCACAAAAATTAAATGTTACAGTAAAATGTTTGTATGTCATTAAAGAAAGCAGTATATTACATAAGAGACACTTTTCAGACAGTAAACACAATGAAGGCTGCTGGGTTTTGCTGCAAAAATAAGAAGCGAGTGGGAAAGTCAAAGTCTCCAGAAGAACTGTGTCTGGTTCTGCAAGATGCTCAATAAAACTTACCAGCTCATTTCCTTATAAAACTGCACACATTGTACCGGAGACTACTATTTTTTGTTGTCACACCAAATATTGACTTTGTTTCATTTATTACTGTTTACTGCTCATTACTGTATTTTTTTTTTAATGTAGAAACATTTAATTTAATTATTTTGAAGGCAACTTTGCGCTACAGCATTTCTTTGCATGTGCCTAAAACTTTTGCACAGTACTGTAAATTTATAGGAAAAAAGCTAAATTATCTGCCAGCAGAATAAGAAAATTTCAAGCTTGAAATAAATAAAAATGTATAGAAATGTTTAACAGTCTTATATTTGGCTTATTGTAATCTTATAATGCTCACATACTGTAGTTCTATCTTTGAGTACAGCTAGATTAGTGAATAAACAGTTTGAAATAAACAAGTATGTGCTTTTTATGATATTCCAACAGAATGCACACATAAGACATTAGTAACCTGTGGCCTAAGATATCAGGTGGGAGTTTAACCCGACTGCAGTCCCCCAGAAAATATCTAAAGTGAGCTTATGTAACCTGCTGAACTTTCACTCTGGAGTTTTCTTGTTTGTGTCACTGGAGATAAATCAACCTTCATCACATTAGCCAAGTAAAATCATCTTCACAGTGGTCTTAATTTTTTTCAATTCAATTTTATTTGTATAGTGCTTTTGTGACCACAGAAATTAAAAAGCTGCTTTACAGAAATCTGTATGCAGTGTTAAATTGTTCAAATTCTGATTCATTCAACATTGTTCAATTTAGTGGTGTGTGCAGTGGTATGTGAGGCTTGTGAGACCAGCTTGTCAAGACAAGAAAAATTACGAAAGGGTGTACAGCCTACTCTGCAGATTGCATTCAAGAAAGTAAAATACCAGTGAGTTGGAGGTTCACCAATTGCAGCAAACATGTTTCAGTATAACTGCAGCTCCTCCCCTAGCTCAACTTACTGAGGGAATCTCTAGCAACTCCTATGTTATGGGTTAAATTCCTGCATGTAGGTGAAAATTCATACAATCCCCCTCCAAAAGTATTGGAACAGCAAGGCCAATTCTGTTGTTTTCGCTATATATTAAAGCCATTCGGGTTTGAGATCAAAAGGTGAATATAAGACAATAGATCAGAATTTCAGCTTTCATTTCCTGATATTTACATCTAGATGTGTTAAACAACTTAAAACATGGCACCTTTTTTTAGCTGAGCAATGTACAGTTGCAATCAAAATTATTCAACCCCCATTGCAAATCAGATTTATTGTCAAAATTTACAGACTTTCAGCTGTTTGCAATGAACAAATCAAACAAAATCAATTGAAATAGTTCAACACAACGAATGCTTCAAGTGGTTTCCCCAAATTCAACTGAAAATGCAACTTATAATGACTTCTCCAGTCTCAAAATTATTCAACCCCTTCATGGAAAGCATATTTAGTACTTAGTAGAGCACCCTTTTGCTGGTATGACCTGCTGCAAAATAGATACATAGCCAGACACCAGCTTCTGGCAGTGTTCCTGAGGAAGCTTAGCCCATTCCTCATGAGTAATGGCCTCCAGTTCAATAATATTCTTGGGTTTGCGTGCTGAACCACCTTCTTCAAATCCCACCAAAGATTTTCTATGGGGTTTATGTCAGGTGACTGTGATGGCCCTGTAGAATCTTCCAGGACTTCTTCTGCAACCAAACCTTGGTGGAATTTTAGGTATGCTTTGGATCATTGTCCTGTTGGAAGCTTCAGCTTCCTCACAGAAGGCACGACATTTTCTCCTAGGATTTCCTGATACTTCAATGAATCCATCCTGCCTTCTACACACTGCAGGTTTCCAGTGCCAGAGGATGCAAAGCAGCACCAGAGCATCACCGAGCCACCATCATGCTTGACTGTGGACAGAGTGTTCTTTCTTCATTCTTCTTTCTCCAGACATACCGCTGATCCATTGTGCCGAAAAGTTCCAGTTTTGTTTCATCGCTGCACAGAACAGAATCCCAAAACTTCTGTGGTTTATTTATATGATTTGGAGCTGACTTTTCTTGTGCTTTTGGGTCAGTACTGGTGAACGTCTTGGAGTTCTGGCATGGAAACCTTCTGCATTTAGTACACACCATACTGTGCTCACTGAAACCTCAGTGCCTGTTGCCACGAAGTCTTGCTGCAGGTCTTTTGCAGTCACTTGAGGGTTTTTCACAACCTGCCTTCTCAGAAATCTGGTTGCAGCCGTTGATAGCTTCCTTTTTCTGCCCTGTCCACGTATTTCATATATTTTCTGCTCCTAGCCAGTTCGGGTATTTCATGTGTTCCAGCTCAAGCACACCTGGTGCAACTAATGAAGCCCTTGATTAGTTGCATCAAGTGTGCTTGAGACAACACCTGTTTTGTATATTTGTGCTGTTGTCAGGGATTGTATTTAATTTTGAGACTGGAGAAGTCATTATAAGTTGCATTCTCAGTTGAATTTGGGGAAACCACTTGAAGCATTCGTTGTGTTGTTATTTCAATTGCTTTTGTTTGATTTGTTCATTGCAAACAGCTGAAAGTCTGTACATTTTGACAATAAACCTGATTTGCAATGGGGGGTTGAATAATTTTGATTGAAACTGAATGTATAGGACCAGATAGTCTTAAAGTATATTAAAGTAAATAACACTTAATATTTGGTTGCATATCCCTTGCTTGCAATAACTGCATCAAGCCGGTGACCCACTGACATCACCAAACTGTTGCATTTTTCTTTTGTGTTGCATTTCCAGGCTTGTACTGCAGCTTCTTTCAGTTGTTGTTTGTTTTGGGGGGTTTCTCAATTCACTTTCCTCTTCAGGAGGCAAAATGCATGCTCAACTGGGTTAAAGTCTGGTGATTAACTTGGCCAGTCTAAAACCTTCCACTTTTTCCCCCCGATGCAGTCCTTTGTTGTGTTGGCAGTGTGTTTTGGGTCATTGTCTTGCTGCATGATGAAGGACCTCCCAATTAGAATGGATGCATTTCTTAGTAAATTGGAAGACAGATTTTTTTCCTGTAGACTTCTGAATTCATTCTACTGCTATCATCATGAGTTACATCATCAATAAAAATTAGTGAACCCATATCTCCACCAATGATGACAGATGAGCTTGTAGATTTTTGGATCATGAGCAGATCCTTTCGTTTTCACTTTGGCCTTTCCATCACTTTGGTAGAGGTTAATCTTGGTTTCAGAACTTTTGTGGCTCATCTCTATATTTCTTTGCGAATTCCAATCTGGCCTTCTGATTCTTACTGCTCATGAGTGGTTTGCATCTTGTGGCATGGCCTCTATATTTCTGCATTTGAAGTCTTCTTTGCTAGTATTACCTGACTACTAGGGCCACAGGAAGTAAGATTTCAGATTATACAGTAACTCTTGCTGCCATTCAGTTACAGCATGTGCAGTAGTAAAAGAACTTGGTGTAATTATTCACACCAGGCTCTTGAAAATAACTTACTAGGACAGTGTTAATGTTTTTTCATCTCTGAAACATTGCTAAGCTTAGAAATATAATGTTGATGCAGAAAAACTAATGGCCTGTTAACCAATGGTTAATTAATGGACTCACCCTACAGTACCTGAGCAAATGAAGATGATTTTGCTCAATGTGTTTCAACTTCATTGTGAATTGCGATAACCTTATACTAACTATAGTTGGAGTTCCTTATTGCTCTGTTCATTTTAAAAGTTTAGTGCCAAATACTGCATGTCAGTTACTGTATTGCTTAATGTTTTTATTTCCTTGCCATTTGTTTCTGTTTTTATTTCTGTCTTTATTTGTACCAATGTGAGGGCTTGCACTCAGTGTGTAAATTTCAAAACATAAGATGAAACAAAAAAGAAAGCAGCACAGACATTACCGTCTCATCAGCTGAGCAGGTGGCCAAGAGATAGTCATCAAATGGGGAGAAATCCAGATCAGTCACCTGGTCTGAGAGAAGTAGAAAAGGAGAAATGTACTGTATATACAGAAATATATACATAATGCATGTTTTCATGATGGTGGTTGAGCACTGTCTAACAAGTCAGCCCAAAATCACCCATAGCTGTTCAACGGTGCAAGATCTGGTTACTGTGAATGCCACAATACATGATTTACATTTTCATCAATGGTTTGATTCTCATCAAACCTTTCAGTCAATCATTGTGCCCTGTGGATGGAGACACGGTCATCCTGGAAGAGACCACTCCCATTAGGACAGAAATGTGTAATCATAAGATAAAGGTGATCAGAATTTATATTGATTTGCAGTTATTTAAGTGGACCCAAAGCTTATTAACACAACACCTTCCAGAGCATAACAGAGCCACTGGATTTTCTTTAAATTCATCACCTTGTCACCTATATATACACACAGTATGGCCAAATGTTTGTGTACATCATCACACCCATATGTGGGCCTTCCCCAAACTGTTGCCACATACAGTGGGGGAAAAAAGTATTTAATCCCCTGTGATTTTGTACATTTGCCCAATGACAAAGAAATGATCAGTCTATAATTTTAATGGTAGGTGTATTTTAACAGTGAGAGACAGAATAACAACAAAAAAATCCAGAAAAACACATTTCAAAAAAGTTATAAATTGATTTGCATTTTAATGAGGGAAATAAGTATTTGATCCCCTATCAATCAGCAAGATTTCTGGCTCCCAGGTGTCTTTTACTCAGGTAATGAGCTGAGATTAGGAGCACTCTCTTAAAGGGAGTGCCCCTAATCTCAGTTTGTTACCTGTAAAAATACACCTGTCCACAGAAGCAATCAGTCAATCAGATTCCAAACTCTCCACCATGGCCAAGACCAAAGAGCTGTCCAAGGATGTCAGGGACAAGATTGTAGACCTACACAAGGCTGGAATGGGCTACAAGACCATCGCCAAGCAGCTTGGTGAGAAGGTGACAACAGTTGGTGCGATTATTCGCAAATGGAAGAAACTGTCAGTCTCCCTCGGTCTGGGGCTCCATGCAAGATCTCACCTCGTGGAGTTTCAATGATCATGAACGGTGAGGAATCAGCCCAGAACTGCACGGGAGGATCTTGTTAATGATCTCAAGGCAGCTGGGACCATAGTCACCAAGAAAACAACTGGTAACACACTACGCCGTGAAGGACTGAAATCCTGCAGCGCCCGCAAGGTCCCCCTGCTCAAGAAAGCACATGTACAGGCCCGTCTGAAGTTTGCCTGAAAGATTCAGAGGAGAACTGGGTGAAAGTGTTGTGGTCAGGTGTGGTCAGATCTCTTTGGCATCAACTCAACTCGCCGTGTTTGGAGGAGGAGGAATGCTGCCTATGACCCCAAGTCATAACACCATCCCCACTGTCAAACATGGAGGTGGGAACATTATGCTTTGGGGGTGTTTTTCTGCTAAGGGGACAGGACAACTGCACCGCATCAAAGGAACGATGGACGGGGCCATGTACCGTCAAATCTTGGGTGAGAACCTCCTTCCCTCAGCCAGGGCATTGAAAATGACCTTAATGACTTGGAGAGGATCTGCAAAGAGGAGTGGGACAAAATCCCTCCTGAGATGTGTGCAAACCTGGTGGCCAACTACAAGAAACGTCTGACCTCTGTGATTGTCAACAAGGGTTTTGCCACCAAGTACTAAGTCGATGGGGTCAAATACTTATTTCACTCATTAAAATGCAAATCATTTTATAACTTTTTTGAAATGCGTTTTTCTGGATTTATTTTTTTTGTTGTTATTCTGTCTCTCACTGTTAAAATACACCTACCATTAAAATTATAGACTGATCATTTCTTTGTCAGTGGGCAAACGTACAAAATCAGCAGGGGATCAAATACTTTTTTCCCCCACTGTAGCTGTAAACACACAATCGTATAGGATGTCTTTGTATACTTTACAAAGTAGCATTACCATTTCCCTTCACTGGTACAAAGCAAGGTCCATGAAGACATGGTTTACTAAGGTTGGAACACCTCAAGTGGCCTGCACAGAGCTCTGACCTCAACCCCACTGAACACCTTTGGGAAGAACTGGAATGCCGACTGTACCCCAGGAGTGAAAGTTTCTTACAGCCATTACTAGTCTAAATATGCTGTATAGTATTAAAATCAAATATGATGATATTGTATATTTGGGTATAGCTGGTTAAATTAAATAGAAAACAGAGATAGTTTTGCAGTTACAATAAAAGTACATAGATGTTTTACAAGGTGTCTTACCAGCATGACATGGAATTTGAGTTACTGTCCATTTGCCATCAGGTCCAGGATCAAGTGAGCAAAGCCCCACCATTCCACCACCTTAAAAGGAGAAGCAGAGGAAGAAAATGTGAAGAAAGAAAAGACCCTCAATTATCAGACACATTTAAAGTGCAGTCCCCTACAAAAGAATTAGAATGGCAAGGCTAGTTGTTTTGTTTTTGCTATACACTGAAGACATGTGGGTTTGAGATCAAAAGATGAATACGAGATGATAGATTCAGCTTTCATTTCCTCATATTTACATCTAGATGTGTTAAACAACTTAGAACATGGCACCATTTGTTTGAACCAACCCATTTTTCAAGTGATAAAAAATATTGGAACATGTGACTGAGGTGTTTCTTGTTGCCCAGGTGTGCCCTGTTAGATTGATTGTTTAAACAATTAATAGCACTTCTACTCTTGGTTTGAGCTCTGGGTTTCACTGGTAAAGACTGCATTTGTTGTTAAAAAGGATAAACAACATAAGGACCAGAGAGCTGTTTATGGGAGAAAAGCAAGCCATTTTGAAGCTGAGAAAAGAGGGAAAATCTATCAGAGCCATTGCACAAGCATTGGGCATAGCCAATACAACAATTTAGAATGTCCTGAAAAAGAAAGAAACCACTGACGTACTAACAACTAGACATGGAACAGGTCAGCCAAGGAAAACAACAGCAGTTGATGACAAACATTGTGAGAGCTGTGAAGAAAAACCCAAAAGCAATAGTTAGTGACATCAACAACCTTCACAGGGCAGGGGTGAAGGTATCACAATCCACCATTCGAAGAAGACTTCAAGTGCAGAAATATAGAGGCCATACCACAAGATGCAAACGCAATAAGAATCAGAAAGCCAGAATTCGTGAAGAAATATAGAGATGAGCCACAAAAGTTCTGGAACCAAGATTAACCTCTACCAAAGTGATGGAAAGGCCAAAGTGTAGAGAAATAAAGGATCTGCTCATGATCCAAAACATATAGGCTCATCAGTCAAGCATTGGTGGAGGCAGTGTCATGGCTTTGGCTTGCATGGATGCTTCTGGAATGGGCTCACTAATCTTTATTGATGATGTAACTCATGATGGTAGCAGCAGAATGAATTCAGAAGTCTACAGAAAAAAATCTCTCTTCCAATTTACAAAGAAATGCATCAAATCTAATTGGGTGGAACTTCATCATGCAGCAAGACAACGACCCACAAAACACTGCAAATACAACAAAGGACTTTATCAGGGGAAAAAGTGGAAGCTTAACCCAGTTGAGCATGCATTTCACCTCCTGAAGAGGAGACTGAAGGGGCAAATCCCCCAAAACAAACAACAACTGAAAGAAGCAGTACAAGCCTGGAAATGCAAGAAATTGTTGAGCTTCATAAAATGGGAAGTGGCACAAGAAGAAAATAGCACAAGCATTGAAAATGCCCATTTCCACCATCAGGGCAATAATTAAAAAGTTCCAGTCAACTGGAAATGTTATGAATCGACCTGGAATTGGACGTGTGTCTATATCGTCTCAACACACTGTGAAGAGGATGGTTCGAGTGGCCAAAAAATCTCCAAGGATCACAGCTGGAGAATTGCAGAAGTTGCGTCTTGGGGTCAGAAAGTCTCCAAAACTACAATCCGAAGTCTACATCACCACAAGCTGTTTGGAAGGGTTTCAAGAAAAAAGCCTCTAATCTCAGCCAAAAACAAGTGCAAGCGTCTTCAGTTTGCCAGACACTACTGGAACTTCAAATGGGATCGGGTTCTTTGGTAAGATGAAACCAAAATAGAGCTTTTTTCGGAATAAACACCAGAGGTGGTTTTGGTGCACACAGAGAGGTAGCCATATGGAAAGTACCTCATGCCCACAGTTAAATATGGTGGTGGCTCTTTAATGTTTTGGGGCTGTTTTTCTGCCAGAGGACCTGGACATTTTGTTAGGATACATGGCATCATGGACTCCATCAAATATCAACAGATATTAAATGAAAACCTGACTGCCTCTGCCAGAAAGCTTGGTTGGTTCTTCCAGCAGGACAATGATCCAAAACATACATCAAAATCAACACAAAAATGGTTTACTGACCACAAAATCATGGTCCTGCCCTGGCCATCCCAGTCCCCTGACTTGAAAGCCATAGAAAACCTGTGGGGTGAACTGAAGAGGAGAGTCCACCAGCGTGGACCTTGAAATTTGAAGGATCTGGAGAGATTCTGTATGGAGGAATGGTCTCAGATCCCTTGCCATGTATTCTCCAACCTCATCAGGCATTATAGGAGAAGACTCAGAGCTGTTATCTTTTCAAAGGGAGGTAGCACAAAGTATTGACTAAAAGGGTCCCGATAATTGTTGCACACCTATATTTAACAAAGTTGTTTTTTTTATATATAAATCTGTGTTTTGTTTGCAATTGTTTGATATCCATGAGAGCAGAGAAAACAGATCTTTTAACAAAAGATCAAAAGGTTAAACAATAAAGACAATTTTTCACAGCCTTCTTTGCTCATATTTACCAAGGGTGCCAATATTAGTGGAGGACACTGTATTTATTTTAAGATTTATTTTATCTGTTCCTATACTTTTGCTCACCTAAAAACTGGGTGGTCTGCCACCAAAGGTGTCATGTTTGTGCCAAGTTGTTTAACACATCTAGATGTAAATATCAGGAAATGAAAGCTGAAATTCTGATCTACTGTCTCATATTCATCTTTTGATCTCAAACCCAAATGTCCTCAATGTATAGTGAAAACAACAGAATTTGCTTTTCTGGACTTGCTGTTCCAATACCTTTGGAGGGACTATGTTCTGTTCTACATGTGTTTTCTATTGTGTTTGCCAGTAGTATTAAACTGATAATGAAACAGAAATAGGAACTTACCACTCTGGTCAGTGTTGAATGCCACAAGGCTGCAGCTGGATTTAATCTGGTTGCCCTGAGAGTTGAGGGAGCTTCCTCGCACATTTGAGATCCACTCCTAAACGGAAAGTCAACACAAAATTAATCTCAAACTGAAAACTTTTATTTTTTTAAGCAAAAACCAATGCAAAATCAGTAAATAAAATGCTCTTACAATTAAATTACACCAACTAAATCAGCTCAGAGTCAATATATGTAAGGCACTTACTGGAACATTCTGTGAAAATGGTGACTGGTTGTCACATACATTTCATTAGGTGGCTTTAAAAACAATATTGCTGATCATTAATAGATAAAACATTATATCGACCTTATACCATTTTTTTAAATAACACAATTTTTTTTTGTTCTCAGCCTCCAGAAATGTATCCTTGTATCTTGTAACTTGTCATAGATATGAGATTGCACATCCCTTCGTCATACATCACAGTGGGGAAAACCAAAGAGACAGATGGTTGTTGACCTGAACAACTTAGGTAACAGATATGAAAATGCAGTTAAAAAAAAATAAAACAGTTAAATGTGGTTAAGCACAAGTGTGTACGTGAATGAGACACGGTGTAAAGCACCTTGTAGAACTGCGAAGGTTAAAAGGCGCTATATAAGTGCAGACCAGACATCTATGGGATGTGCTGGACAAACAAGTCCGATCCATGGACGCCCCACCTGGCCACTTACAGGATGTAAAGGCTCTGCTGCCAAGTCTTGGTGTTATACCACATCACACCTTCAGAGGTCTTGTGGAGTCCATGCCTTGACGAGTCAGCACTGTTTTGGCAGCACAAGGGGGACCTACAGGTGGTTTTAATGTTATGCCTGTATATTCATTTTTGCTGATTTTCATTCATGGAGCTGACTGTATCCATCTGTCTATATACAGTATATTGTTACAAGTTAGCAAAACAGAATGTGGTTTTCTAGATTGTTCAGTATATTAACATTATTTAACATGCTTTTAAATTACCATATAATCATATAAAAATCATATAATGCACAATATCACATTGACCAACTTAAATCAAACGGGAGCACAGAATCTAAACTGAGAGAAACAAGTCTCTCTCTAGTAAAACACAAAACACAAGATTCAGAGAGCAAAAAAAAAAAAAAAGAAGTTATAGCACTGCAAACAGGAAGGAGGAAAAGGAAACACACTGCATACTAACTGAGCTGAAACTAACCTCCACACACACACACACACACAAAAAAAAACCTTTTTGAATCAGCAGAAACTTCAACAAATATAATAGCCTCCCTGTCATGCACATCCATGCTGTTAAAACCCTTTTTAGAATGTGAACAAGATGGGAAAGGCAGGGGGTGAGAGTACTCAAGTGCTCAAGCCATTATGTAACAAGCAAACTGAATCTGAATTTGGCAACACACATTTCTCCTACAGAACACGCCCCCCAACTTTTTATATATATAAAAAAATTATTTTTTTAAAAAAAAACGCCTCCTGATGCCCACATTCAAATTCTTCCTACATCTGTAAATCCGTCAATCAAGTGAGTAAATTTAATGGGATTAGAAGGGCACTGAGACAGTGTTGCCTCCTACTCTGTGGGGAATTTAACTACGCAACACAACACAAACAGAAGCTTAACTCTATCCCAGGACTGCTAAAGCCACTTGGAAGTCATTTTGGAGAAGAACATCTGACAATAAATAAACTGGAAATTAAATATGAAAT
The DNA here is from genome assembly GCA_023630585.1 of Cranoglanis bouderius. Lineage (NCBI taxonomy): Eukaryota > Metazoa > Chordata > Actinopteri > Siluriformes > Cranoglanididae > Cranoglanis > Cranoglanis bouderius. Next base: position 1,701,230 of record CM042554.1, read on the forward strand.
AAATGGAGTTATTACCTGTTACAAGTAATCACTTGTAAATGCAACTCCATAAATGACAAATTCATGACTTTGTACTGTGTGGGGTACGGGTTTGAGGGGTCTGAGAGAAAATACCAAAAATATGACGGTATGAGGCCTGCCAAATTTGACACATTCTACATATGAGCTCTGCATTTTAACATTGCTGAAACGCAAAAATATGCCAGAAAGAGGCAATTTTCTCTTTTTTTCCCTTCAATAAGAATCAGGAATGACTGGAGTGTTGTGAGCCCTTTGCTTGAAAGATGCAACCTCACTTTCAGTCTTGACTTGATGACTTGGCCTGTTTTTTCCCCTCCCTATTTACCTCCCCAATTTAGTCACCTGCCAATTCCCTACGACCAGCCAGCCCTCTCCCATCATATGACAACTACTAACTGGGGAAGGTGAAGGCTAACACATGCTTCCTCCGAGACACGTGAAGCCAGTCTGCCGCACTTCTTCGGATTGTTCTGTTTTTCTGAAATTAGACAAGTGAACACTGCTAATGTGTAATAAATGAAAAAATAAACAGACTCCTAAATGTGGTTCAGTTTGAGTATCATAGATAGAGTACAACTGTGCAGTCTACCTTTCTAAATACTGACTAAAGTCTTTAGGACAAGTCACAGGCCTGAAAAGCTGAATAGCTATCAGATCAGATTTTACATATTTTCCAGTACAATCCACGGACAAGTTTATTTGAAATGTTAAACCAAGTGTAACAGATGGTTAAACATTGATACTCCATTCCAGTACAAATATTACTTCAAATTTCAATTCTCTTACCAGTCATTTCACGAAAGAAAATTTATAATGGACCACTGAGAAACTTTTTGACATTTAAACATTTCAGCAATGAGACTAGTCCATGGGGACTGAGCTGAGTCCAGTTTACCGTTTTGACCAATAAAGACAAATTGTCAAAGCTGGTTCCGAATAGGGATCTACTAACCTGTTACCAACATCAGGACCCCGGAATGCTTCCTGATATACTGGAGCAATGTCAGATCACATGCGAGATATTTTCAGCCCCACAACGAATTTTGTGGCGAATGCATAATTTTGACTGACATGGGACAGATTTTGAACAACTTGTCCTAAAGCACACCGCCACTGCACATGAGGTTTCTCATGACAGAGTTTGTTCGACGCAAATAGTCCATTCAATTAATCCAAGATGACAGTATCACAATATAACAGTAATAAGACATGCCATCACGTGTTTTAACGTGTAAAATATATTTCTTCACTCAAGGACTGTTAAAAACTGTTAAATTGTTGTACATGTAAATTTGACCAAAATGAAAATTTTGTTTTTTTGCCAATAATATACCTTGACATCTCTACTTTAAGAAAACATACATATATTTTACCAAACCAACAAGGATTTTTTTTTTTTTTTTTTGTTACTTTCAACAATTTTTGGAGCATTAATAATGAAATGGACATTGTAATGAGATACCACCTGTTAAGATGTTCCATCACATCATCATCATCATCATAGAGAAGAGCACTTACACACGACAGTGAACAAAGTTTTAAAATGGTTAAATGACATAATAATAAAAACGCATTACTAAATAAATAAATAAACAGAGCAGAACTAACTGAATTTCCCCACTGATGTAAGAGTCAGCAGATATCAGTGGAGTGAAGAGATGAGGATGAGGCCACGAGTGGCTTTTACCTCAGGAGATGATACAGAGACTGATGTGGATGACGCTGATAATCAAAGGGATAACTCATTGTCCATTATAATGTAAAGTTGTTTTCCCTTAAGGAGGTTAGAGGTGGGAGGGGAGCAGTCCCTCCAGGATTACAGAAATGAACGCAAAATCAAGCAAACTCCGCAATATTCGGAGGAATTTGCAATTTTTCAAAATCACTGCAGCTTTTCCGCAGATTTGGGCCAAGATGCGTCATGCGACATCACCACAACACGCATTCAGCCAAAGCCCTCTTCGATTAACGTGTGTCGAACATGAGTACAGCTAAAAGCTCTCAATTACCAACAAACAATTTTGTGCTATTGCAATTATTGCAAGTTGCATCACACATTTCGGAAAAAAAACCCATACAGAAATCTGATATATGAACATATATGTCCATATATCTGAGAAAGGTTTTCATATATATTACATGTATAGTCATATATGATCAAAACATACATAACCAATTTGGATACATGGTCAATGTAGGGAAACAACATATATAGCTTACATATGGTCATTTTTGCTATTACTTTTTAACCAGCTGGTTCCAAGGTAATTTATGTCGGATGTATTTAGTCAATTCAGTCCCTCCAGGATTATGCGATCGTAGAAATGAACACAAAATCAAGGAAACTCTGTAATATTCTTATTCATACACACACACACACACACACACACACACACACACACACATACTAAATATATGTTCCATATTTGAAAAGGACCAATTTCAAATATGTTTTATATACATATCTTCTTCTTTTCCTTTCGGCTGTTCCCTTCAGGGGTCGCCACAGCGAATCATCTGCCTCCATCTAGCCCTATCCCCTGCATCCTCATCTCTCAGACCGACTACCTTCATGTCCTCCTTCACTACATCCATAAACCTCCTCTTTGGTCTTCCTCTCGGCCTCCTGCCTGGCAGCTCTAACCTCAGCATCCTTTTACCGATATATTCACTCTCCCTCCTCTGAACATGTCCAACCTGACCTCTCTAACTTTGTCTCCAAAACATCTCACATGTGCTGTCCCCCTGATGTACTCATTCCTGATCCTATCCATCCTCGTCACTCCCAAAGAGAACCTCAACATCTTCAGCTCTGCTACCTCTAACTCTTCCTCCTGTCTTTTCCTCAGTGCAACTGTCTCCAAACCATACAACATCGCTGGTCTCACTACTGTCCTGTACACCTTTCCTTTCATTCTTGCTGGTACTCTTTTATCACACAACAGACCTGACACTTTTCTCCACCCATTCCAACCTGCCTGCACACGCTTCTTCACCTTTTTTCCACACTCCCCGTTGCTCTGGACTGTTGACCCTAAGTACTTAAAATCCTGCACCTTCTTTATCTCTTCTCCATATATATATATATATATATATATGTCTATGTAAATATGGTATATATTTTGTATAAGTGAAATTCTTATATGCCAATATATTACATGTGCTGGAAATTCATACATGTCCATACATCACATTTCCGTCAAAATCAAGCATTTTTGGCCGAAACAATCACACAAAAAAACCTCTTCACAAAATCCTGTATGGCCTGGCGGGGAGTCTTTCAGTGGAACTGGACTGGAATCTTATAATGCCATTTGAAATGGGGTTTTTTTCATTCATTTTAAAGCCAAAACTGACAAACAGGGGTTTCTGAAAACTTGAGGCTTGGCCACCCATGTCGTTAAATTAGACTCTTAAAACAGGAACAGAGACATTATCATATTTACATATAATAACACATAAACGCTACTTCCCACATTGTTACCTAATAATCCCAGTTTAACTCCAGCATGTGACTGCGTGTTAAGAGTCTTTATGCAAAAGACATACAGATTAAAATCAAGTCATTTGCCTTACAGCAAACAGCAGCAGAGTTTGTGATCTACTGTCAGTCCTGTGAAAGAGCAGCAGCAGTTACAGACGATTAGAGAAGATAAACAAACCGGACAATGCAGGATTCATACATTATACAGATCCAAACAGAAGGGAAGATCAACAGAATAATAGAAATCTGCATGAAACCCAGGACTTTGATCAGGTCAGTGATGTGATGTAGCACAGCACAGTGATCACTGCATCGCAGAAAGCGAGTCTAATCCTGTACAGACTGAAAACTGTGCTAGCTGCAGGGACAAATGTATACATTTCAATTTTATATCCGGAACTGATACATTTGTGTAAAGCTGCTTTGTGATCATGCTATACAAATAAAACTGAATTGCACTGGAAAACCCCGGCAACTTGTCTTCCTTGCATTAAACCACTCAGAATTAAATCAAACCGTGTGCAGCAGGATACATACTGAAATGTTTAACATTCCGAGCAAAGGCCTGGCTGCATGTGTGTGAAACGGCCAAATATAGTTAACTTAGGCGATATAGGAGGAAGTCAGACGTCAGACATCCTCCATACATTGCAGGAGCTCCTTTCAGAAACACTCCGGCTAAATCCCAAACGGCTCGCCTTTAAACAAGTAGTGCACTACACAGGGTCTAGATGGAATCCGTTTTATTCTGTGTAGTGTACCTCCGTAGGGATAAAGGAGGCGTTTGAGATTCGGCCTCAGCTTCTGCTCGAAACCGCGAACAGCCTTAGTCAATAGGAAAAACACACGGCTGGTTTCATGCGTTCATCAGATACGCTACTCACATCTTTCTTAGAGATCTTCGGAGTGGTGTTCTTAAATTTGGAAGTCTTAAAGCGGTTCATTCTCGGCTCCTCACTGATAGTCTTGTGCCTTCCGGGTGTCGCTGTGTTGTCACTCTCAGCTTTGGTGAAGCAGAATGGGCGAAATCCTGAGCGCTGATTGGCTGAGCTTCATATGCGTCTTGTGTATCGCATTCACTCAGGACTCTGTGACTGACATTTCACTTTCTTCAGTTTCCCTTTCTATTTATGTAATAATACTCGCCGTTAGCTTAGTTTTAGCCCATAACAATGTATATATATATATATATATATATATATATATATATATATATATATATATATATATATACACACACACATACAGATGCATCTCAGAAAATTTGAATATCGTGGAAAAGTTCGTTTTTTTCCGTAATTTAATTCACACTTTCATATATTCTATATTCATTACACATACAGTGAAATATTTCAAGCCTTCTTTTGTTTTGATCTTGATGATTACGGCTTACAGCTCATGGAAATGAGATACCAGAAAAATCCAGTATCTCAAAAATATTAGAATAAAGAATTTATAATACAGAAATGTCGACCTTCTGAAAAGTATGTTCATTTATGCACTCAGTACTTGGTCGGGGCTCCTTTTGCATGAATTACTGTATCAGTGTGGCGTGGCATGGAGGCGATCAGCCTGTGGCACTGCTGAGGTGTTATGGAAGCCCAGGTTGCTTTGATAGCGGCCTTCAGCTCGTCTGTATTGTTGGGTCTGGTGTCTCTCATCTTCCTCTTGACAAAATTCAGGTCAGGTGAGTTGGCTGGTCAATCAAGCACAGTAATACCATGGTCAGCAAACCAGTTACTAGTAGTTTTGGCTCTGTGGGCAGGTGCCAAGTCCTGCTGGAAAAAGAAATCAGCATCTCCATAAAGCTTGTCAGCAGATGGAAGCATGAAGTGCCCTAAAATCTCCTGGTAGACGCTGCATTGACTCTCGACTTGAGAAAACACAGTGGACCAACACCAGCAGATGACATGGCACCCCAAATCATCACTGACTGTGGAAACTTCACACTGGACTTCAAGCTACTTGGATTCTGTGCCTCTCCACTCTTCCTCCAGACTCTGGGACCTTGATTTCCAAATGAAATGCAAAATTTACTTTCATCCGAAAAGAGGACTTTGGACCACTGAGCAACGGTGTTTTGAGTAAAAAGGTGTTTTGAGTTAATTAGCTGATTAGAGTCTTCTCAGGTCCACATTGCTGTAATATAAATTCTTTATTGCAATATTTTTGAGATACTGGATTTTTCCAGTATCTCATTTCCATGAGCTGTAAGCTGTAATCATCAAGATTAAAACAAACAAAAAAAAAGGATTGAAATATTTCACTTTATGTGTAATAAATCTAGAATCAATTTTTTTGAGATGCACCTGTGTATATATATGTGTGTGTGTGTATATATATATATATATATATATATATAGGTGCTTCTAAAAAAAATTTTGAATATCTTGGAAAAGTTCATTTTTCCATAATTTAATTATCATTTAATTTTATAATTAAATTGATTATGCAAACTAAATTTTGTCAAGTCTCTTGAAACTTTAATTAACTGACAAAAGTACAAAGAAAAGATGTTCAATGTTTTCACTGACCAACTTCATTGTATTTTGAAAATATAAACAAATTTGGAATTTGATGCCTTCAACACACTCAAAAAAAAGTTGGGACAGAGGAAAAATAAGAGTGAAAAGTTTATAGAAGATTCAAGTAACACCATTTTGGAGGATCAGGTTAATTGGTAACAGGGGAGGATATCAAGATTGGGCATAAAAGGAGCATCCACCAAAAGCTCAGACTTTGCAAGCAAGGATGGGTCGTGGCTCACTGCTTTGTGCCAAACTTCGTGAGAGAATTGTCAGTCAGTTCAAAAAGAACATTGCTCAATGCAAGATTGCAAAGAATTTAGGTCTTTCACCATCTACAGTGCATAATATTGTGAAAAGATTCATAGAATCCGGCGAAATCTCGTTGCCTAAAGGGCAAAGCCAGAAACCACTATTGGATGTGTGTGACCTTCAAGCCCTCAGGTGACATTGCCTGAGAAATCGTCATGCTACTGTGATAAATATAACCACATGGGCTCGGGAATACTTCGGAAAACCATTGTCACTTAACACAGTCCGCCGCTACATCCAGAAATGCAACCCAAAACTATATTACTGGAGGAAGGAGGAAGCCACACATTAACTCTATGCAGAAACGCTGCTGAGCTCTCTGGACCCGAGCTCATCTCAGATTGACTGAAAGGCAGTGGAAACGTGTGCTGTGGTCAGATGACTTCACGGTTCAGCTTGTTTTCGGAAAAACGGACATCGAGTTCTCCGTGCCAAAGATGAAAAAGACCAGCCAGACTGTTATAAGCGAAAGGTGCAAAAGTCAGCATCTGTGATGGTATGGGGGTGCATCAGTGCCCATGGCATGGGTGACTTGCATATGTGTGAAGGTACCATTGACGGGAGGCGTATTTTAGAGAGACATATGCTGCTATCAAGGCAACGACTTTTCCCAGGAAGTCCATATCAGCAGGACAATGCCAGAACTCATTCTGCACGTCCTACAACAGCGTGGCTTTGTAGACACAGAGTGCATTTGCTTGACTGGCCTGCCAGCAGTCCATATCTGTCTCCTATGGTGCATCATGAAGGCCGCTGGGTTTTGCTGCAAAAGTAAGAAGCAAGTGCGAAAGTCAAAGTCTCCAGAAGAACTGTGGCTGGTAAAACTGCACAAATTGTACCTTAGACTACTATTTTTATTTATTTATTTTTGTCACACCAAATATTGACTTCATTTACTACTGTTTACTGCTCTTTACAGTATTAAAAAAAAAATTAATGTAGAAACATTTAATTTAATTATTTTTAAGGCATCTTTGCTCTACAGCATTTCTTTGCATATGCCTAAAACTTTTGCACAGTACTGTATATATAACCTGCACAACACTGCTTAGCCAGGAACAGTTTGGTTTAGTTATGACCAGCCATATTTTTCTTTGGGTATGATAGTTGACACATACGATAAAGTTATGAGCATGATAGACTAGCAGCAGAGGTAGCCAGATTACACAACCAAAGGTTTTTAGTGCATTTGTGTATCCTGTACAGAGAAACTGAGATTGCTGTATGATTTTTATTTATTTATTTATTGACACAGAAGAGATGAGAACCACTGGAGTAAGGAACTTGATTGAGTTAAAAAAAACAATAGAAGGAAATAATAGGAGTCAAATAAGAGAAGGAAATGCATTTTAATCTGTATTTTTGCACAAGTATATGCTGAAGAAACCTTCTGATCATACACTGTGACTAATCATGACACAGTAAGAACACTACTCACAAGTGTGGGAAATACGAGAGCATTGTACAACTGATAAACTGATATAACAATAAAGTTTACAGTGGCTTAATAAATTGATAACATAAAAAAACATTAAAAAAAGCAAAACACACCTGATGTGCATTCTTCTTCATTTTCTAGAAGTGGAGTTACAAAACCTTGTATTTATTTATTTATTTATTTTTTGGTAGTTAATCAGGAGAAGGTTCACCGCCATCTTACTCAGGCCAAAGTGACTTGAACGCAACTGACGTCGTAATTACGACTTCCCAACACGTAAATACAAACTTCCCAGAAGGACCTGAACGCACAGTATGAACTGATAAATGTGTTTCTTTACTTAATAAAAGTGTCATTGTTGGCAAATTACTGTAGTATAACAGAAAAGCAGGTTGGGGAACGCTGATAGTGAAAAATAATCAAATTTTGGGTGGCAACAGAAACTCCACTTTGATTATTAAACAGTATTGCTTCTTATTAAGATGTCCTATTGTTTTGATAGTGAGTTGTCATTCCCCAGAATAAACATAAAATAAATAAAAGGATAACAAATCACTTATCTGTTTACAGAGCAGAAACGATTGCAGTTCTGATGGCAACTCAGTGGGTGGAGGACACTCATCCATTAAATGTGGTGATTTGCTCAGATTCTTTCTCTGTTTTAGTAAGTTTAATGAATAGGAAATCAGCATCAAGACAAGATATAGCTACTGTTAGAAATTTTACAAACATTATACAGAGTACATGATCAAGGAACAGAAATATTCTTTGTATGGGTACCAGCACATGAAGGGGTGGAAGGGAATGAGGACGCAGATGATATTGCTAAAAAGACATGAAAAAATTCAGTATACCATTAAGTCAATTTGAAATAAAAGGGCAATAAAGAATGTGGCAGGAATGTGGGATAAGGAAAGAAAAGGACGAAAATTGTACAGAATACAAAGGGAAGTAGGTCATAAGAGATCGAGTTGTGGTAATAGAAGGGAGGATTCGGTTATTTCACGTCTCCATTACTAAACCAATCATTACATATCATAGGAGAACACGATACAGGTTTGTGTAGTGCATGTGGACTCCCAGAGACATTGGGGCATGTATTATTACTGTGTATAGATTATAATAATGAAAGGGACATGCTTGTAAATCAAATCAATATATTAGGTATGAATGGTTTGTCACTTCAGAACTTACTAAGAAAGTCACCAGAAGTTTATAAGGTTTTACTAAAATATTTAAAAGCAACAAATCTAATTAACAGAATTTAATACAGATGTGATTTTAAAAAAAAAAATAATAAAATTATTCTTCGCTTTTTATTTCCCTCAGCGTTGATGCTCCACACTCCGTCTCAGTAGGTGGCGGAAATGCACAGTAAGTTTGTTTGCCAACCGCCACAAAACCTAAAGAAGAAGAAGATAGTGAGTTGAACTGAACCAGATGATCTTTCTCTTCTGAAAGCCTAAGGCATGTGCTCACGGCCCTGAGGTCGCTCTGAGGTCATGAGGTTATTGTAGATGGTGTAGACATGTTAGTGATTTTACAGCTTCTGATTCATATTTAACTCAAGACGCGTAACATAATTCTCAAATGGATATTTTCTGTTGACTTGCACTACGATAACTTTAGAAATGTAGTCAATTTGTGAAAACGCTAACCCTGGGACGACAACTCTTACGCTGGTCGTCGTGAGGTCGTGCGCGTGCGCACTGTGTGCCGCGCACGCGCAGTTTGTCGCGCACGCGCAGTTTGTCGCGCTACTGTGTGCGCGATAGTAGTAGTGATGGCGTCCTCCGTAGCTCGGTGTGCATCACGCTGGGTGACAGTTACTGTGTTCTTTAATGTCCGGACGTGTAGCACTTTTGCCTCCAGGCCTAATGGAGCTAATCGAGCTCTGCCGAAATTCGGGGGCGGCGTGTTTTGGTCGGCGGGTAGCAGAGTTGGAGAAGGAACGGAAAAAGCGGTGACATTGACAGGCCTGTTAGGTGAGCAGTAAGCAGCATGCTAAGTGCTAACAGCTAGCTTCAGTGTGAGAGGTAGAACGGACATGCAGAACCCAGCGTTTTTATATCAGAAGTTCATGGCTTGTTTGAAGTCATTGTGATTTGGCACGTAACTTTGTGTGAACAAGTTGCTTGTTTATAAGAAAGTGTCTTGTTAGCTGCAGACGTTCACCGGTTTACTGTACAGCATAAAGCGGTGCAGACCTGAGCGTTTTGTGTTAGTAGAAACATGGGAGGTTGAAAAAAAGAGATAGAGAGAGAGAGATGATCTGTTCATGCACTCATGCCATGTAGTGATTTAAGCTCTGAATCAACAGATGATTGTTTATATCATGACGAATCCAGCTTATGTCATGTTTATTTCCAGTCTATATTGTACAGGAGCTGTGAGATCCAGCCTTTTTCATTACAATGTTTGTATATGGTGTATGTATGCAGGTGGAAACCCTCATCACGTCCTGCCCAGGCTGTCTTTCCACATTAGTGCCACTGCCAGCAATAAACAGGACTTTTACCAGATTCTCGGGGTACCGCGCACAGCGTCCCAGAAAGAGATCAAGAAAGCCTATTACCAAGTAAGACTCCAAATCTGTCCCCCTGCATCTGTAGCATGGGAGTGATCACCACAGACACAAAGCCATGAAGGCAAACACTAAACATCTTTAAGCAGAACTTGTTGCATCGCTCCATGGATGTGCTTTAAGGCTGAATCTTATTACTTTTTTTTGCTTTTCATTGAGTGTTGCATAAAATCACTTAGTGTTGTTTTAATTTATTGTGCAGTCCAGGGTATTCAGTTCACACTGACTGCACAGGAGACATTCATTCATGAGATGAGTGTGGAGCTTTCTCACCATGAGTTAATTTTATTACATTTGGTCAGATAAGCCAGAGCCATCTCGCCATGCAGTTCTCGCCTGGTTTCCCACTGAAGTTAAGCAGGGTTGAGCCTGGCCAGTACCCCCCAGACCTCCTGGGGAAAACTAAGGTTGCTGCTGGAAGTGGTATTAGTGAGGCCAGTAGGTGGTGCTCTCCCTGTGGTCTGTAAGGGTCCTAATGCCCCAGTATAGTGACGGGGACACTATACTGTAAAAAGAGCACCGTCTTTCGGATGAGACGTTAAACCGATGGTCCTGACTCTCTGTGGTCATTAAAAATGACTTTCATAAAGAGTAGGGGCATCACCCCGGTGTCCTGGTGAAATTGCCCCATTGGCCCTTATCTGTCATGGCCCACTAATAATCTCCACTCTCCTCTCCACCTATAGCTGGTGTGTGGTGGGCGTTCATGGTACATTATGGCTGCCTTCGCATCATACTCACGGTGGTTGAGGATACCACTATACTATGTAAAGCACTTTGAGTGCTTAGAAAAGCGGTATATAAATGTAACAAATTATTAATTCGGTTTATTAGCCCCATAGAAAGCTTAGTGTGTGCTTAACAACAGCAAACCAGCTGTGCAAGAGGCTACATTGAACATACTGATGTACTGTACATGGTGGCATTAGTGCTTCAGTAAGCTTTTAACTCTACCTCTGGCACAATGCATCATCACACGGCAAGCAAAAATAAAGATGTCTCTATTTTTATTTGTTATTTGGAGTGTTACTTTTTGGTTCAGATTGGATGTATATCTTTTGTTTACTTTATTTATTAATAGTACAGTACTGTGCAAAAGTTTTAGGCACACAATTTTCTATAGTACAAACTATGTTACAGATTTTTTATTTGATGACTTCTACATTATCAAGTCAGTACAAAAAACATTTTAGATTCCCAAACATTAGTTTTCTAGCACAAAATTAAATGTTACAGAAAAATGTTTGTATGTCATTAAAGAAAGCAGTATATTACATAAGAGACACTTTTCAGACAGTAAACACAATGAAGGCTGCTGGGTTTCACTGCAGAAATAAGAAGCGAGTGCGAAAGTCAAAGTGTCCAGAAGAACTGTGTCTGGTTCTGTAAGATGCTCAATAAAACTTACCAGCTCATTTCCTTATAAAACTGCACTAATTGTACCGGAGACTACTATTTTTATTTATTTATTTTTTGTCACACCAAATATTGACTTTGTTTCATTTGCTACTGTTTACTGCTCTTTACGGTATTTTTTTTTTAAATGTAGAAACATTTAATTTAATTATTTTGAAGGCATCTTTGCTCTACAGCATTTCTTTGCATGCGCCTAAAACTTTTGCACAGTACTGTATATATTAATATTTAATATCTTTATTTCTTTTTTTAAAAAATACAGTACGTTTTCATGGTACAGTCAGTACTGTTTGTTTGTAATAAAGTTCAGCAATATTTTACTTTGAGTGTTTTCATTCAGTATCGACCTCCAAAACCTACCACATTTTCCAGGCAACCAAAACATGTGACCATTCCTTATTCTTGTAGCTACATACCTTTCCTAGTAGTTCATTGTGCATACTGAATAATCTTATAGTATTTCTTGAATAACATGCTTTATAGGGAATAACTGAATCCCTGAGATTAACCCTTTAACCTTCTTTTCAACCATTTGCTAGAGCACATTTTGAGTCACTACATCTTGTTGAAAAATGTGATGAACTTAACTCATGTGATGAACTTAACTCAGCCTGTTTGAGCCATCTCTACCACTCGGTTTAGGTATGTCATGTTAAAAACATTCATTAAATGTTGCTGTGTCTTGAAACAGTGGAAGTTAGCAACAAGAAAGTCACTCCAGACAGCCGCCTCTGGGTTTTATTTGACTTTTTCTAAAAGTTTTTTTTGTATTTGGTAAATATACAGTGGGGGAAAAAAAGTATTTGATCCCCTGCTGATTTTGTACGTTTGCCCACTGACAAAGAAATGATCAGTCTATGATTTTAATGGTAGGTGTATTTTAACAGTGAGAGACAGAATAACAACAAAAATCCAGAAAAACGCATTTCAAAAAAGTTATAAATTGATTTGCATTTTAATGAGGGAAATAAGTATTTGACCCCTTCGACTTAGTACTTGGTGACAAAACCCTTGTTGGCAATCACAGAGGTCAGACGTTTCTTGTAGTTGGCCACCAGGTTTGCACACATCTCAGGAGGGATTTTGTCCCACTCCTCTTTGCAGATCCTCTCCAAGTCATTAAGGTCATTTTCAATGCCCTGGCTGAGGGAAGGAGGTTCTCACCCAAGATTTGACGGTACATGGCCCCGTCCATCGTCCCTTTGATGCGGTGCCATAATTCACCTATACTAGGCCTATACTGGAAAAAAAAACAAAAAAAACATTGATTGTTAATGTTATTGCCCCAAGGAAATAAAAAATGCAAAGACACTCTCTTAACAGTAAAGAATGAGGGGGGAAAAGAAAGCTGTAGCATTTTATCCATCACTGGAGCAATGCAGTAAAAAAAAAAAAAATTTTAAAAAGTTAGAGATTTTGTAGTGTCTGTGGTGAAACTCCTAATGGCTGTGATAGTTTTTTTTTGTGTGTGTGTGTGTGTGTGTGTGTAGTGTTAACTACATTGATGGTCCAACCACAGATTCATTCTTTCCCCAGAATAGATTCTGTGATAGACTCCGCCATTCTACAATATAAACATTTATTTTATTCCTGCACTTAAGATTCACGTTATAAGTGTGTTTTGTGTAACCGGTCTTTTCCCAGGACAACATGTTGAAATGATTGTGTGTGGTAACTGCACAGTGCTGCAGAAGTGGCAGACCATGCTTAGGTTTAAAATGTAAGGTTTAAAATGCTGGACTATGACTTTTAGTGTTGTTGTAGAATTATTACAGAAGCTTTGCAGTTTAGTTTGAATCCTACATTGTGATGGCGATTTAAATAAGTACAATAATAAGTAGTAATAAGTTTCTTCTTCCTTTTTTCAGATGGCAAAGAAATATCATCCAGACACAAACAAAGACGACCCACAGGCCAAGGAGAAATTTGCACAGTTGGCTGAAGCCTATGAGGTATCACTTTAAAGCGTGATTACGTCACACAGTCTTTGATCGTATCAGAAACATATTTACATCTTCTGAGCCTGGTCTTGTTCTAGGTGCTCAGCGATGAGATGAAGAGGAAGCAGTATGATACGTACGGCGCAGCTGGGTTCGAGGCGGGCAGAGCCGGAGCTGGAGCGGGTCAGCAGCAGTACTGGAGCAGCGGCACCAGCGTGGACCCTGAGGAACTCTTCCGCAAGATCTTTGGGGAATTTTCCGGAGCTCGAGGCTTCGGGGACTTCAACGGCATCTTTGATCAGCCACAGGAGGTCAGTGAGTTTGAGCACTGAAGAACAGGGAGCTGATGTGGATCACAAAGAGAATAGATGATAAATTAAATGGAAATTGAGGAAGACTCATTTATTTCTCCAGGTTATACCACAGCACTGTTGAATTCATGAATCTGATTGGTCAGCTGCTGTTGATCAATTTTCTATATAATTTTCTGTCATAAGTAATAACAGGAACCTCTTTGTTTTGAATGAGTTCCATAAATTTAAATGTAATTATAAATGGATAAAGTTTGCCATGTCATTTGTTAAATTAAAAACTAAAATATTTTGTAAATTGCTGTGGTATAAGAGGAAAGTGCTGGTATAGGATCTACGTGTCACACCACCCTGTTGTTGATTATTTTCCTAATAACAGAATGCCCTGTTGTGTTTTAGTCCTCACTAAAGCATAACATATAATACTTAATAAGCCACAGCAGCACAGTTGAACAACAAATGCAGTCCACACAGGTGAAACCCAGGTCTCAAACCAGAAAACAGTAGACATTCAGAGATATCAATTGTTTAAACAATCAGTCTGGGCACAGGGTGGGCAACAAGAAAGACCTGCCAGTCACGTGTTCTGATATTTTTTGATCACATGAAAAATGGGCGGGTTCAAACAAAAGGTGCCATGTTCTAAGTTGTTTAACACATCTAGATGTATTAGGAAATGAAAGCTGAAAATCCGATCTATAATCTCATATTAATCTTTCCATATACATCCGTGTATAGCAAAAACAAAATATTGGTTATGAAGCAGAACCTTTGCAGTAGTGGGATAGAATAATACATTTTTTTCTGCTAAGCAGTTCTGTTAACAGTATCCAATCTGTTCCATCGGTTTCTCATCAGTACGTGATGGAGCTGACGTTTGCGCAAGCTGCCAAAGGCGTGAATAAGGAAATCACAGTGAACATCGAGGCTGCCTGCCAGCGTTGTGACGGTAAAGGCCATGAGCCGGGCTCTAAGGTCCAGCGCTGCAACCACTGCAACGGCACAGGAATGGTGAGCTATGCTCTCGACTTCAGTAACCTGAACTACAAATAGAAAGCCAGAACTTCAGCCTGGTCCACTAACCTGTACATGGCCTCTTTGTCCCTAAAGGAGACGGTGAACACAGGGCCGTTCGTGATGCGCTCTACCTGTCGGCGGTGCGGCGGCCGTGGCTCAGTGATCACCTCCCCCTGCATAGCGTGTAAAGGAACGGGTCAGAGCAAGCAGAGACGCACCGTCATGGTTCCTGTTCCCGCCGGTGAGTCAGTCAGCTAACCTGAACATTCACATGCAATATTTGCAGTCATAAGAAACGGCTGTTATTGTTAACATGGCTCCCAGCCCTAATCGTGAAAACTTATATAGCCATTATATAGCCAAACTTATATAGCAGGTTTATCTTGGTGCACAGATAGCTAAGCAATGTAACAGAAAGGCTCTATGTGCTCACTGTCGTTACCACCTGTACAGAGGTCGGTTTTACACAAGGGAATATAAAGTGTTTAATCTTTCATGCAGAAACACAGCATTTCTATTGTGCATAGCTCCGTTCAGTTGTTCAGAGAACAAAAACCGACAACGGCATTCAAATTAAGGGCCTTTCCACAACTGGTTCATTTGGAGCGTTGGTTTCAGAGCCTGGTGCGTATTCTCCCTCGGTTCGGTCTGTTCAGACGTATATGAAAACGGCAATCGCACTCGGATCCGCACCAAAACAATCGGGCCAAGACCACCTGAACGAGGTGCAAACGAACTCTGGAGTGAGAAAACAATCCGACCCAACGGACCAATCAACCATAGCAATGCATGATGGTAACTGCGTTATGTAAAATGCGTGTATGTTTTGTTACTGGCTCGCGACATGAATCGTGGTTTAACTTGGACCAGAGACGAGGTAAAATTCCTCACTGAAATTTGGTCTACCGAACATAGTTCTGAACAACTTTCAAAAACGCATAAAAGATGGGCTTTACTCGCTCCGTGGAACATATAAATGATATCAGTTATAACAACTACAGCTAAAAAAGAGAGTCACAATAAGCTCGCGGAGCTGCTGTGTATTCATCTTGATGGATGAGCGCTATGGGTGGAACCCTGGAAAATAAACAGGCTCACTCTGACCAATGAGAGGACAGTTTACTCACATGTGACTTGCATGAACACATTTTGGTAAGTTTTGAAATGATGCCTTGTGAAATGCGAACAGAGCCAAGGAGAAAATACAACACTGTAACAGTTTAAGTCGGAACAAAGCTCTACAGGTCTGAAAACGCCCTAACTCGTCTTCTAGTTTGGATGCGCTGGAGCTGGGATCATGTGACAACCTGTGACAGAAACCTCCACCCACACGTCATTGTGAAAATCTGCATTTTCAGATTTAACAGGCCCTAGAGAGGATTTTCAACAAGATAGCCTTTTGTGGATCGAAGCTAGTGTAGACAAGGCCTTAATTACTTACACATTCCCACACAAAGCTGATTTATGCAAGTTCTTGAAATTTGCAATTGAGAGACTGTGTGTGTTTTAAGCAGAAATATACCAGTTCTACTTGTGCCAGATTGTGAGACGGCGAAGTTCAGCCAACTGGATCGTATTTACAGTTGATGCAAATTATACAAAAGTTTGTTCATGCAAACCTTTGAAATCATGAAGCCATTTTGTTTCAGCACAGAAACAGGCCAGTGATATTCTGGATGCCTTATTTGTCTGAGATCTAAACTTTGTGCTTTGACACTTGTTGTGTGGTTGGTTTCACAGGTATTGAAGATGGGCAGACAGTCAGGATGCCTGTGGGAAATAAAGAGATCTTTATCACGTTCAGGGTGAGTTGTGATTTGGTGTATTTTTAAGCTCTATTTAGATGTCAGTCTGACTCTTGAGGGCAATTTATTTTCTACAGACCCAAAATGAAGAAACGTTATTGCTACTTATTAAACTGTAAAGGATTATAGCAGGGTTTCCTAAATCTAGAATAAGTCAAGATTATGCAAGAATCTGAAAAGGTGAGCAAGAGTGCACCAAGAGGTGTAAACCTAATAAACACTTAACTAGGTAAGGAATGAAATAGGACTGGACGTGCTGTTTTAGGAAAATAATGAATGGCGATGGTGAGCTACCCAGATATCATTATTTTTGTGTGTTATTCCTCCAACACTATCAATTTATAAGTATATTGAGAAAGAGCATGTCATACTTTTTCATCCGTTTATAGTTGCTTTTAATCTTATCGAACATCAGTGGAAAAACAGATTAGTTGCTCTTATCATTTATGTTAAAACAGCATAGTTTTTTTTTTTTTCCTCTTGAAGTTAAGACCAAAAATGCTTGTCATGTAGTTAAGAAACTGCAAAGCCCTCTATGCTGAAGACTTCCCTGTGTTGGAAAATGTAGTCACAGCATTACCTCTCACTGGCACCGAAAACTCCTTCTATAATTGCTAAATAAACATCTCTTGACAGAACACCTCACCATCTCAATGATTATAATTTATTCTTCGTTAAATAACACGGTTTTTGAATCTGCAGTACTGAACTTTTGCCTCTCTATCGCCATCGCTGTTTGAAACATAAAACTGCAAGTTACTTGCGGAGTTATTTTTATTTTTATTTTTTATTTTTACGTGGGTTGTGCTTCGGCACTACTCCTCTGCCTGGATGAATCTGAAGGTTTGAGGTATACATATGGGTTGTATATTAGCTCCGATACTTGACAACGGCTGATACGGTTTTCTCGGAGTAGAGGTGAATTGCGCTTTCTCAGAGCTAGCAGAAAATAAGTGCAATTTACCACACTGACCATAGCAAAACACACAAACACAAAAAAAACCAAGAGAGGAAACTCAATACCCAGCTGAATCAAGCGAACACGTGCACTAATGTTAGCTGGCTACCTATTGAGCCACTGAAATGTCTTACCTGTTCAACAGAAAAAAAAGCCATCTCTGCATCAGTCTTCAGTCCCTTCAGATCTCGGAGTTGTCTCCACCTCTCAAAAGCCATGCTGATATTTCTTCTCGTTTTTGCACGGGCTCTGTCACTTTCCGTTTTTGACCGCAGGCCCTCCGCAGTCCGAGGCTTCTTGATTTTGACAACAGCTGATTCCCCAGATATCAATGAAGTTTGCCGTTTAGATCTCTTTATTTATTTATTTATTTATTTTAACGTACTTGCTCAGTAATTGTTTTTCGTTCATTTTTAACCCAAAAAAAAAAAGTTCTGTACTGCAGCTTTAAAATCTTTTTCTTATTATAAAATCTGTTCTTTATTGAGATTACGGGGCGCGTCCACCATACAAGTCTGTGTGTGAGCTGTTACTATAGAAAGGATAATGTGTTAGAATGAGCACGTTAATGTAAACCTGTAATCTGAATTACAGCCAGCACTACAGTCTGAGCTGCTGTTAGAGACCATGATTTAACACCTTCTGACTAATTAGATTTCAGAACTCAGCATGTGTTGATGTTGGTCAGACGAAATCGTCATTTAATTTTTAGCTTAATTTAAAGAGAAAATCCATGTGTTACAGCGCCCAATCTGAGGGTTGTCCCCCCCCCCCTAAAAATATAATTAAAAACCACGCTGAGTATTGTAAATAATGTAATGATATATACTTAAAATAATCGTGTAAGTAGTAAAACAATACATATGCAAACGGGGCCAAAAAAAAGAGTTTTAAGTTTAGAAACATTTTGAGTCCCCCCTCCCTCGCCTCACAGTGGTTTGGTCCACCGCGCACCTCAACTACACACACAAGTTCGGTGGGAGAGAACAAAGCTCTTCAGACAGTAGTTGTGAAACTCCAGTAAGTAGGCTGTCAAGGCTATATTATTCAGTTTAAATATCGGATGAAGTGATTCTTTTCTCTTTAATACAGATGATGCTGAGTAATTAGTCATGATAAAAAAATGATGACAACCAATGCATTTTTCCATGAGTCCGCGATTATAATGTTACCTAGCTTGTCTGGTGGCTTGTTTAATAGTAAGCTTGTTGGATAGTAAGTCACCCACTACAACTAACACGGCGATAAGCCTATGTGTGAACTGATATTAGGCTCAGATTGTAGATCTACCGGTGTGTTGGGTTTTGCTCAATATGATGTTGAGTGGCAGATCAGTGGGCTTGCTGCAGCTGAATATAACGTTAGTAAGAGACGTCCTCTGTCCCAGACGAAACCTAAAATATTATGTGGAGGGGACAAGATAATTTAATAATTATAATATGACCGTGTGGTGAACCCAACTCGTATTTAAACAACTATGGCTTTGTGTTGTTGGCCAGATAAAATGACCGAGAAAAGAAAAATGAACATTAGATCATTTTTCAGTGCACCAAAACGCCAAGTAAGTACAAAACGTCCCCATATCAAGGCAATTTAGCTTTAATTAAGGCAAAACATATTTATAAGAATGGGTGCTTATGGAAATACTAACGTCACAGTGTCACAGGCAAAGGAGACAGAAAGTACAAAAGTACTTTAGTGCCTGTCCCATCATGTAAGTTTGCTTTAAATTACAGCTAGTTTTTATTACTACATATAGAGCAGTGACTATAACCTAATCATTTTATTTGTTACAAAATCATTCTATTTATTTTATATGGCACAATAACAGTCATTATGTTTAAAGTTAAGTTCAAATTTCATTGCATTTTGGTGACTTGGTTGTAAACAACTTCAAAAATATTGCAATAAATAGATGGTTTTGGAGAAGAATATTTTGGTCAGCTTTTTCACTGAACCAGAGAGAAACTTTGAGAAGAAGGATAATGACGGTCTCCATGCTACACTAATAATAGTAGTAAGGCTTTCCTCTGCCTTACACATCCTTACAAGTACAATTTTGGCTGTATTATTTGTGTCCCCTTCAAAAATTGCTCTGTTAGATGAAATTTGTGCCCCTGTGAGCAGTGTGCTATATGCATGCCTACAGAGCTCTTCTTAATCAAATTCGTATCTGTTAGGATTTGGCAGGTTGAGTCTAACGTCTAGCTTTAATGGTCCTCAGGTCCAGAAGAGTCCTGTGTTCAGGCGAGATGGTGCAGATATCCACTCAGACGTTCAGGTTTCGGTGGCTCAGGCCATCCTGGGAGGAACAGTGCGAGCGCAAGGACTCTACGAGACAGTCAATCTTTCTGTGGGTTATTTACTTTATTATTGCATTTTTTTCCCCCAGTAGGTTTGTAGTTAAGGTGGATTGGAATGGTGTCTTACCTGATGAAATGCTTTTGCAGATCCCTGCCGGCGTCCAGGCCGATCAGAGGATCAGGCTTGCTGGAAAAGGAATCCCACGAGTCAGTGGCTATGGTTATGGTGATCATTACATCCACATCAAGATTAAAGTCCCCAAGTACGACACTTTTCAACTTCATTGTTTACATAACGTGTCCTTTTTGAATATTCGGTGGAAAACCTATCTATAAAAAGGGGGTGGGATTAGTTTGGGAAAAGGGGGTGGGGCTGCTGTTGTGGGAAAGGAGTGTGGAATAGTTACTTGTGAGTAAGTAATCTCTCTGATGGAGTAACCCTTTACTGCGCTGGTGTGTAGGATGCTAACTGATAGACAGCGCGCCCTCGTTATGAGCTACGCAGAAGATGAGACAGATGTGGAGGGAACTGTAAATGGGGTCACCACAACCACTACAGGTGAACAGCACACACACACACACACACACACACACACACAGGACAGAGGAGTTTGTACTTTTACCATTTGTCAGTTAAACGACAAGCTGCATTTTTTTTTTTCGTCTTTGCTTCAATAGAGAGCAAAAGAGGCTGGTGAGGGAATGACTGTTTATAGCTGCTATAACATAAGTGATGACTTGTTTTGTGGATGTTGCACAACATTAAACATAAATATAGCTGCAAGCAGCAATGGCAGATTCCTCTAAAAGATTGCAGACCATTTCAAAACTGACATTGTAGAGAAATGTGTCCCACAGATCCAACATTTCAACGCGTTTGGATCAATGGCAGATTTTAAAGACAAACAGCGCCATCTAGTGGACGATGAAGATATTGTTAAACATAATATAACATTATTAGTTATTCCTTTTAATGTCATTGTTTTTGGAGATGTGAGGTCGCCATCGTACGTAGTAACATACTGCAGCGTCCTCTTTGTGTCTGGAACAGAACAAGTCCATAGTTAATGTTCCATTGATTTATGGACACAAGAAATATGTGCAACAGTTGTCAATTCACCAATATGCAACTAGTTTGGCCAATTTTTATTTGATTCCTTATTGCTCATCACCCCTATAGGAAGACGTGTATCCCACATATATGTACCACAGTTCAAGTCAATCGGACTTACGGGCCATGGGGAGAAGATTTTTGTAGTTTTGGACCCTTTCTGTGTACTGGAAAATCTTATCATGGCGGACTTTATATGTCCCGATGGCTTTTTTTGTTCCCCATGAGAAATAAGGCGTGTATACCAATTTTCAGATACTTTGGACTTATGGGGTGGAAGGAAAATCACGTAGAATTCGGGCGTGGCCTGTAGCGCCAGCTATGGGCGCATGTTGGCCATTTGTGGTGTGAGAGTTACTCGTGGCCTGTAGTATCAATGTGCCAAATTTCAAAACGTTTTACCATTCAGATCTTGAGTTATTGGGCACTTTAGGGAGATAAGGAGAAGATAAGAATAAGAGCATGAAGAAGAAGAAAAAGAAGAATACTAACAATAACAATAGGTTTCCTCCTGATTGAGGAATCCTAACAAGAAGCAGATAAATCTAAAATCCTGTTGGTATTGCACTCTTCTTCATACTGGGCTTCACTTCCTCAGGTAAAAGATTTACAGGAAACTGAGAGAGCAGCGTGGGTGATGAGGACACGGGGCAGGTGCTGTGACAGACTGCTGGACACGGAGAAGAGAAGCAAAAGCGCGAGACCTCGTACTTCTCAAGCAGACAGCCATGGCTCGACACGACACGCGTCTGTATCCACCATTTCCTTACAGGCCTTATGGAAGATGATCATTTCTAAAAAGACTCCGCTGATCCACACTGATGATGATCTCACTAGCTTTGCGCGCAGTGTCCTCCAGTCTGTGGAAGGCATTCAGAGAGCTCAACAAACGCACAGAAAAATCCTGACTTGATTCAGAATGAATACATTTTATGTTGGAATGTTTTGGGTCAACAAGTGTGTGCACTGTTCTTAAATTATGTAGAATTAAACCACTTTTCCATGAAATGTAATGTTCCGTAAACGTTGAACCTGTCACTGTTTAAACAGAAGTCACAAACGTTTATGTACATTAAATTAAAGGTGACCTTTAACAAACAGGAACACGATGCGTCGAATGTGTTGGATTAAGATTTTATTGGTCTAACAGAATGAACTAGTCACACAGTTGGTAGTTAAAAGGAACACATCTGGGCATACAGACTGAACTATCAGCAAAAAAACGTTACTAATCCTAAACTAATTGTACTGTTAAGCTGCTACACTATAGTATAGTACCCATTTAAAGGTGCAATATGTAAAAATGAATGAATAAATCAGTTAGTCTCTTGAATATGGACTCTCGTTTTGGTACTACAAGCTGTGTGTGTGTGTGTGTATTAAAACTTTCTCTAGTTGGTCAGCTTGTCGGTGGCATGTCTTACAATACACATCAACCTTTACATAACAATCCTGTGCATTTCTGAAACACCAGCTGGACTTTGCAAAGCCTCTTTTGAAAAATCACACACTTCAGGAGACATGACCTGCTATTGTAGTGAATTTGGTAAACATGATCATAATTCCAGTGTTGGTCTGCATGATGTTCAATCTCTGCTAATACAGTATAACCCGAATTATAATAGATAGCACTTAAATGGCAGGAAAATGAGCCAACCTTTTCTTTGGTTCCAGGGAAGCTGAAGAACCAGTGACTCCAAATTTTGGTTTCAAAATGTGAACAAATTTCACACAAATATATTTATCAGCAGATGAGACCAAACTATAAAATCCATCTTCATTTCAGGAAACAAGCTACTGTGCATATATGTGTGTGGGTGCAAAATGAGGCAGTTTGGAACATTAATAGATACTTGCATAAAAGGGAGACAGACCACGGGCCGGTCTGAAACAGCTGCAATACTCAAACCATCAACAAACTGATTCGTGCAAATAGACCATTAATGTACTATTCGGTTAAATCCGGACCCTGATTTTTAATATCGTTTACATCGAGCCTTGTACAGGAGCTTAATGAGAGCCTTTAAGCTTCTTTTCCTTCTATTATCTACTACTGATTCAAAAGCTTCTGGATTGGCACGTGTCAGATCTACCTGTTGTTGTTGTAAGTTGGATACAAATGACCAGTTTGGTAAAAGAATACTTTTACAAAAGAGAAAAACTTAACTCAATATTAGAGACGGTCTCGAGCAAAATGAACCGCACGGCACAAAAAAGCTCAACACTACAACTGCACCAACACAGTGCTGAAAGTGTAAATCAGTATTAGATTTATGTGCCATGATTATTAGCGATTATTATTTGATTATTTACTCATAAGCACATCATCAGCTGAAGGAAAATCCCACAAAACCATCATCACCCTTTCAGTAACAGTTTTTAAATAAGCTTTTGAATATCTAAAAAAAAAAAAAAAAAAGTAGGTAATATATGGTGTATTACCCAACGCTTAAAAGCCGGGATTGATAAATCAGTACTTAAAATCACAGCAGACAGTGTGTTGATAGCAGTACTTCAGCAGCTTAGGAAGAAAAAGCCTTTTACAAATATACATCTACTTTTATTCTAATTCTTATCAAAAGCTATTACCATCACATTCATGAAAACGCTTACAGTGTGCCACGAGATTGTTGCAAAAAGTAATCTTGTGACACTAGTATATATTAAACCGTCAAAAAGAACTGCGTACTGCATCAAGAACTGATTTGGTAGTAGAAGTGTTTGCTTTTGAAATTGCCAGATTATATTTTGGTCACTTAAATGACACACTGAATTTGTACACTGAGCGACAGAACATACACTGCATCACCAGTCCTGTCATTAAAACACTGGGGAATAGTTGCTAATAAGCGCACACTAGTAGTCTGCCCTGTTGTCTGTTTCATGCGTAACAGCATTTGTCACTTAAAAACAGAAGAATAAATCGTTCCGCGAGCAAACGAGACGCATTCAAATGTGCAAATATTCAGATTACTCTGTAAAAGTAGGCCCTATCCCAAATAGTGCCCCAATCCCTATGGTCCTCCTTCAAGTGTGGTGAGGTTGTTGAGGTGTGTTCCTGTGGTGCGAAAAGAAAACCAAAAACATCCACGCTGGTCACAATGACAAATTTAAATGATTTGCAGTTGCTGAATCTGCATGCTGGAGCTCTGTATAAAACCGTGCGCATGTAGGCTACAGATCAGGCGTCTTTAATCTTATCCGCGAAGGCTTTCGTTTCAGCCACCGATTTCACTTGCTTAATAAGTTTATCTTCAGTCTCCATTCAGTTATCAAGTGTACCTCCAGCATTTTCCCTGGAATGAAAGCCTGCAGCCTTTTGCGGAGAAGACTGAAGACCCCTGGCTACACACGTTAATTAGGTAGATATGTTAAGTACCCGTTACTTTAATCATTTTAGGGAATTTTGCTTTGCCCATGTTGTAACCCCAATTCTGCTTAATGAGGAGTTCAACTAATACCAGAATCCACTTCAGTTCTCGCCATCTCATCTGCTTGCTGATCTGGTGCTCGAGCATAACTGCAGGGAGTTCCTTTTTTTTCCCTCCCCTCAGCCACCAGCACACGTTTTACATGTAATTCCTCTGGATGCCATCACGAATGTTTAGTGATCACTGTAGAGCGCTTGAAAAAATACGTATCGGAATCTATAAAAAATTTCACTTACAGTATTCCAATGTTGCATTCGAACTACAAAAAAACAACACTGCTAATTTTAGTATATTCACCAGTGGGCGATGTGTGGTCCCACTTTAGTGTATACAGTGAGTGTACACAGCGAACAGCTCTTCTTCTCTGGAATTTCTGCCTCCAAAGCTTACCAGAGTTAAACCAATCTTTATTTAATCTTTACCTGTGATGATAATTCATCTAGTGAGCGAGCAAAGGCTAGTTAGTTAGCTGATGCTAGCTATGAGTGTTACGATTACAGTGTGCACGTCGTGGGGGGGGGGGGGGGGGGGGGACCGTTGAAAGGATGTATCGAGAGCGCTCGTGAGCCGCATTCTGAAGCCTTTTCAAAATGAGCAACAGGAACCCTACAGCCTCACAAACCTCACAGGTACGCAGGAACCAGGGCCACAAGACGGAAAAAGTGTACCGATTGGGCCAGGGAATAAAAGTGTTGCTCAAAAATGAACTTCTGAACTGAATTTAATATGCCGCAAAGCAGGTATCATTATAATAGTATCAGCATTAATAGTTATCTATATAGACACACAATACACTGTGCAGCACAGATCTGCCATGTGAAAATATTTTGAGTAAAATTCTGAACACTTTCACTCAAAAACTGAAAGGTGAGTGGGACACAATATTTCCCAGATAGAAGAAGAATGTAAAGAAATTGTATTCGTCCGTTAGACCCAAACCGTCTCCCTTCTCCTCTGAGGTTAGTGGTGGAAGCTCCTTCCTCGTGCTCATCTGAGAACATTTCTCTTAAGATTGGGATACTGGTAAGGGGAAGGTGCGCCTACATCAGCAGAAACATTTCACTTCTACTGTTCCATGGACACACGGATGAATCATATGAGGTACCAGGCAACCAATCCGGCAAGAGCGGCAATCCCTGCAGCTAACAGCACCTGGCCTGTGGGGTTTCTGAGGATCGCTGCAGCCATTTGATAAACATATGCTGATCCTCCACTGGCAGCTACAACAAAAGAGAGCAACAACACAAACATGATGAGCATCATGTAATCAGCAAGTCATTCAGGGCCTTTATTTCCGAAATAGTTTTGTAGGACTAGCTGTTGGATCAGGCTTACCCATTTTGGCGGCATAGTAAGGACACTTGCTGATGTCTCCTTGCATGTGACCATGGATGGGACCTCCATCCAGAACGTCTTCCTGAATTGTCTTCCCCATTTCCTCCAGCTCTTGGAAAACCTACATTGAACAAATTTTGCTGTGTTATTTGAAGTGTTTTTTGATTCAGTTTGGATGTCTCTATTTTTATTTGGAGTGTTACTTTTTGGGTCAGTTTAGATGTATATCTTTTATTTACTTTAATATTTATTAATAGTTTTATATACAGTATCTCACAAAAGTGAGTACACCCCTCACATTTTTGTAAATATTTTATTATATCTTTTCATGGGACAACACTGACGAAATGACACTTTGCTACAATGTAAAGTAGTGAGTGTACAGCTTGTATAACAGTGTAAATTTGCTGTCCCCTCAAAATAACTCAACACACAGCCATTAATGTCTAAACCGCTGGCAACAAAAGTGAGTACACCCCTAAGTGAAAATGTCCAAATTGGGCCCAATTAGCCATTTTCCCTCCCCGGTGTCATGTGACTCGTTAGTGTTACAAGGTCTCAGGTGTGAATGGGGAGCAGGTGTGTTAAGTTTGGCGTTATCGCTCTCACACTCTCTCATACTGGTCACTGGAAGTTCAACATGGCACCTCATGCCAAAGAACTCTCTGAGGATCTGAAAAAAAGAATTGTTGCTCTACATAAAGATGGCCTAGGCTATAAGAAGATTGCCAACACCCTGAAACTGAGCTGCAGCACGGTGGCCAAGACCATACAGCGGTTTAACAGGACAGGTTCCACTCAGAACAGGCCTCGCCATGGTCGACCAAAGAAGTTGAGTGCACGTGCTCAGCATCATATCCAGAGGTTGGCTTTGCAGAACAGACGTATGAGTGCTGCCAGCATTGCTGCAGAGGTTGAAGGGGTGGGGGGTCAGCCTGTCAGTGCTCAGACCATACGCCGCACACTGCATCAAATTGGTCTGCATGGCCGTCATCCCAGAAGGAAGCCTCTTCTAAAGATGATGCACAAGAAAGCCCGCAAACAGTTTGCTAAAGACAAGCAGACTAAGGACATGGATTACTGGAACCATGATAAACTTATTTGGTTCAGATGGTGTCAAGCGTGTGTGGCGGCAACCAGGTGAGGAGTACAAAGACAAGTGTGTCTTGCCTACAGTCAAGCATGGTGGTGGGAGTGTCATGGTCTGGGGCTGCACGAGTGCTGCCGGCACTGGGGAGCTATAGTTCATTGAGGGAGCCGTGAATGCCAACATGTACTGTGACATACTGAAGCAGAGCATGATCCCCTCCCTTCGGAAACTGGGCCGCAGGGCAGTATTCCAACATGATAACGATTCCAAACACACCTCCAAGATGACCTCTGCCTTGCTAAAGAAGCTGAGGGTAAAAGTGATGGACTGGCCAAGCATGTCTCCAGACCTAAACCCTATTGAGCATCTGTGGGGCATCCTCAAACGGAAGGTGGAGGAGCGCAAGGTCTCGAACATCCACCAGCTCTGTGATGTCGTCATGGAGGAGTGGAAGAGGACTCCAGTGGCAACCTGTGAAGCTCTGGTGAACTCCATGCCCAACAGGGTTAAGGCAGTGCTGGAAAATAATGGTGGCCACACAAAATATTGACACTTTGGGTCCAATTTGGACATTTTCACTTAGGGGTGTACTCACTTTTGTTGCCAGCGGTTTAGACATTAATGGCTGTGTGTTGAGTTATTTTGAGGGGACAGCAAATTTACACTGTTATACAAGCTGTACACTCACTACTTTACATTGTAGCAAAGTGTCATTTCTTCAGTGTTGTCCCATGAAAAGATATAATAAAATATTTACAAAAATGTGAGGGGTGTACTCACTTTTGTGAGATACTGTATACATGTTTATTTAATTAATTACAAAATACAGTACATTTTCAGGTACAGTCAGTACTGTTTATGTCTAATAAATTTCAGTAACATTTTACTTTGAGTGTTATGTTTTCATTCAGTATCAATTTTAAAAACTATCAGTTGATTAATCGGTTATCGGCAGGTACTGCACAATGAGGAGTATGAGGAGGTCTGGAGTGGCAGAGAAGTATGTTAGAGTGGTGCAGGATATGTATGAGAGCAGTACGACAATGGTAATGTGTGCGGTAGGTGTGACAGAGGAGTTCACGGTGAAGGTGGGACTGCATCAAGGATCGGCTCTGAGCCCCTTCTTGTTTGTGGTGGTGATGGACAGGCTGACAGATGAGGTCAGACAGGAATCTCCATGGACTATGATGTTTGCGGATGACATTGTGATCTGTAGTGAGAGCAGGGAGCAGGTGGAGGAAACTCTAGAGAGGTGGAGGTTTGCTCTGGAGAGAAGAGGAATGAAGGTTAGTCGCAGCAAGACAGAATACATGTGTGTGAATGAGAGGGATCCAAGTGGAACAGTGAGGTTACAGGGAGAAGAGATAAAGAAGGTGCAGGAGTTTAAGTACTTAGGGTCAACAGTCCAGAGAAACAGGGAGTGTGGAAAAGAGGTGAAGAAGCGTGTGCAGGCAGGTTGGAATGGGTGGAGAAAAGTGTCAGGTCTGTTGTGTGATAAAAGAGTACCAGCAAGAATGAAAGGAAAGGTGTACAGGACAGTAGTGAGACCAGCGATGTTGTATGGTTTGGAGACAGTTGCACTGAGGAAAAGACAGGAGGAAGAGTTAGAGGTAGCAGAGCTGAAGATGTTGAGGTTCTCTTTGGGAGTGACGAGGATGGATAGGATCAGGAATGAGTACATCAGGGGGACAGCACATGTGAGATGTTTTGGAGACAAAGTTAGAGAGGCCAGGTTGAGATGGTTTGGACATGTTCAGAGGAGTGAGAGTGAATATATCGGTAAAAGGATGCCGAGGTTAGAGCTGCCGGGCAGGAGGCCGAGAGGAAGACCAAAGAGGAGGTTTATGGATGTAGTGAAGGAGGACATGAAGGTAGTCGGTCTGAGAGAAGAGGATGCAGGGGATAGGGCTAGATGGAGGCAGATGAATCGCTGTGGCGACCCCTGAAGGGAACAGCCGAAAGGAAAATAAGAAGGCAGGTACTGCACAACTTAGTTATCGGTAAAATCCACTATCAGTCAACCTTTAATTCAAAGCATGTATTGCATAATAATTTCATATAAACACTAAAACGTATGTGATTTTATTCTTTTTTGGAGTTTGTTATTCAGTGTTTATTCACTTTTAGTATCTTGAACTTATGATTTTTTTTTTTAGCTTTTAATTGAGATCATGATTCTCACTCTCAGCTCTTAGAGACACCAATTTGGTAAGTAATAATGTGTTTATTATATGGACACTTTGACTTTCGCACTCGCTTCTTATTTTTTGCAGCAAAACCCAGCAGCCTTCATTGTGTTTTTTGTCTGAAAAGTGTCTCTTATGTAATACGCTGCTTTCTTTAATGACATACAAACATTTTTCTGTAACATTTAATTTTGTGCTAGAAAACTAATGTTTGGGAATCTAAAATGTTTTTTGTACTGACTTGATAATGTAGACGTCATAAAATAAAAAATCTATAACAAAGTTTGTACTAAAAAAAAAAAAAGGGGTGCCTAAAATATATTTTCCTAGTGGATGTTTGTAAATGAGGGCTCGTCTTCATTCTGAATCACTGCACATTTTTACCGCAACAGCCAAAATCCTGAACAAAAATAAATGCTATTTAGTATAAAACTTTAATCACTTGAGAGTGTCCTTCTAACGTGCAGAGATGGAAAGTGGAAATCAAGCAGTATTAACATCGAGTTAAATTATTAATTAATAATTGTAGCAATATTTCTGTTCTCCTGTTGACAGCAACTCATAAGCCACTTGTGGTTTTTGGCATAACATACAAAAATGACAGATAGTCGATTTTTTGCGATTTCTTTGTAATGGGGTATGATGGGGGATTTTTTTGTGATTGTTGTGGTTTGCACAGAAGCAGGCTCTAATTATTGCAGACATGTCAGTTTGATTTGATTGCAGATTCTGATTCTACATCAAAAGGTTTTTGTTATCATACTTTTACTAACAGACGGTTTAAAAAAAAAAAAAAAAAAAAAAAAAAAAATTCAACAACATCTGAGATGGAGTGGTGGAAAAGTCTTCTGCCACTGGTTGGTTTGACATGGGATCAGCCATGTCTATCATTACAAACATTATAGGAAATGGCTGATGTTTGGGTACGAACACTAATCAGACATGAATTCCAATATCTGGGACAGTAAATAGCTTCTTTGCTTCGTCTTACCTCCATGTTGAACTGGAAAGCCCGCACTGCCTCCTGAACAATCCTGTCCTTGGTGCCGGTGTCGAGCTCCAGCTCATTCATCCGGCTGCGGTACAGCTGCTTGAACGCTTTGTTGCTGTGGATGCTGTCGAACTGGTAGAAAAAGACTCCCTCTCCTGTAAGGGGCAGCTTGAGGGCACGCTGGGCCACTTTCTTCAACACCTGACCCCCTGAGAGGTCGCCCATGTAGCGTGTGTATGCGTGAGCCACCAGCAACACAGGGTCTTCACGACCGATTTCATGAATGCGCTCCACGTAGCGCTGAGTGGCCGCAGAGCAGCTGATCTGACCCTGCCAGTCCTCGCCGTAGAAGTACTCGAGATCCCGAGCCAAGGCCTCATGCCGGTGAAGCTCGTTGGGGAAGTAAAGGGGTGCAAACTGTGGGTGATCCTTGTTTTTCTCAATCTCTTCCTCCATGGCTGAATAGGTGTAGTAGAGCGCCACGGCTCCGAGCTGGAAGCAGAGAGACATTTCAGACATGCAAGTGTGTTTTATAACTGAGTTTGCTTTGTTCTAAAGGATTTCTGCTTCTTTAAAAGCAGAAATTAATAGACAGACAGACAGACAGAGAGAGAGAGAGAGACAGACAGACACAGAGAGAGTAAAGGAAAGAGAGACAGAGAGAGAATAGAGAGAAAACGAAACAAAAAAACAAACAGAACAAGGGAGAGCAAGACACAAAGAGAACAAGAAACAGACAGAGAGCAGGGGAGACAGACAGACAGAGAGAGGGAGAGACAGTCAGACAAAGAGAGGGAGAGAGAGAATAGAGAGGAAAAAGAAAGCGACAAAAAAACAAGGGAGAGCAAGACAGTCAGACAGAGAGAGAGAGACAGGAAAAAAATGAGCGAGAGAGAGGGAGAGGGAGACCAACATCATAATTTCAAATTAGACAACATGCCCCTTGAACACACTCAGAACCTTGGTATTAACATAACACAGGAAGCTTCAATAAGGCTGTGGACGACCTGAGACAAACAGCACGAAGAGCTTTTCACACTATTAAAAAAATATATCAAAATTGACATTCCAATCAGATTCTGGCTAAAAAATAATTCAGTCGGTTCTAGAACCCATTAGGCTCTATGGATGTGAGGTCTGGGGTCCGCTTACACACCAAGAGTTCAGTAAACGGGACAAACACCCAATAGAGACTCTGCGGGCAGAATTTTATAATAATATGCTATGGGTACAACAAAAAACTCCAAATAATGCCTGTGCAGCAGAATTAGGATTTTACCCACTAATAATTAAAATTCAAAAAATAGCCATTAAATTCCATGCCCACCTAAAAAAAAAAAAAAAGACAGTGATATAGAGACCCTCCATCACAAAGCACTGAGATACCAAGAGTTAACCCCAGAGGGAAGCCTCCTCAGCCAGCTGACTCTACAATCAAAAACATGTCCAGACCAAACCAAATTATTAAAACACAAAAAGAAAAATATCTAAAACACTGGACAGAAGCAACTTGGGATGTTATCTGTCCCGAAACAGAGAATATAAACCGGCAGAATACCTGAGCACAGTGACCGAGCCTAAACTAAGAAAAGTCCTGACCATGCACACACTCCGTGAACACAACCTTGCCATAGAGACGGGCAGACACACACAGGCCTGGCTACCAGAAGAACACACTGCACACTAAATGAAGTGGAAAAGGAACTTCACTTCGTAACATGCCCTCATTATACACAAATTAGGGAAACATTTTTTCACAACCCATGAAAAAGACTTCTGATGCCAAATAAGAACAAACTCCCACACCTGCTAGGAGAAACCTCAGCAAGCTCAAACCTGGCTGCCAGGCTTGTGAAGTCCTGTCACGACTAAAGCGCAACTGGTGCGACAGGACCACCAACCGCACAATAACATCAACACTGCACATGCACAAAATGCTCAGACAAATCATTAGGCGCGTCCCAATTCGCGTACTTGTGCACTATTCAATGCCGTTTTGTAGTATAAAAGCACTGAAAATTCCAAATAGAAAAAGTACACTTTAAATACCCGGATGATGAACCTAATTAACCGAAAAAACGAAGTGTGGAATGTTGGACACTTCATGCACTCAACTGTCGTAGCTTTAATCACGTAGCGGAGGGGGAGGGGCTATCAGACTCCGATGGTGAATGAAAAAATAACCTTATAAAATTCATACACTACACGGTTGAGTGCATAGTGCATAAGTACAGTGCATCATTTGGGACACAACTATTGTGTATCTTCTTTTATTGCTATTATTTTTTCAAACTATTTTTTTTAAAACTTTTTTTATTGCGTGTGAATGTGTGTAAATGTGTATGTCTGTAATTTATTTAATGTACTAAATAAAACAACAAAACGCTATTTTACTGATCCCTCTTTTTTTAAATTATTAAACATTTTGCAGATTCTGCAAGGGGTGTGTAAATTTATGAGCACAACTGTATATATTTTCCACAGATTTGACTGCTACTGAATATATAAATCACCAAGAGCTATTTGGGATGGGAGATGTTAAGACTTTTTCGAACTGCTTGGTTATAAGGGTTAGTCGTACTAAACTACTGACTCCTACATTCCAGATGCAGACACACAACCTGCTCCACTAATTCACCGCTGACCTGAAAACCAGCAGCAGATGATGGAGTGAAAATAAGCCGCGTTCCTTCTTCACAGCATAGAATTCGGTCATTTACATATAGACAACTGGAGATCTATTTTAGATGGAGTCTAACCTTAAACAGCTCCTTGCGAATGCGTCCATGGAGGAAATCTTTGACAAACTGTGTGTTTTCAGCTTGCTCATGAACTTCTTTGGTTCCTGCAGCCAGCAGCTCAGAGAGATCTTCAAGTCTGTAAGGTAAAGCTGACGTGAATAAAGGTTTGTCCACTCATACTTGCACATCAGAGAAAGAGCACTATGTGCACTGTGTGTGTGTGTGTGAATATGACAAGGTAATGAGGAATATTAATAGTATTATAATGACACTACCCAATGTCTCAGTTTTTGGTGCATTGTGATTATTGCTTACACCAATACATTCAGTCCATGTGTTAAACACTGATTAGCAGGAAGGACAAAATCGCTAGCCCCAGTACCAAAAAAGCTATTAGTTTTTCCCATTGACAGTTATCCGGCATACAAGTAGGTCCAGTGGGCTGTTCTAATGGTCACTGGTGTTCTTTACTTCACTTGTTCAACAAGACTTTCACAGAAGAAAACGTTACATTTTACGTTTGTTGAAATGTAACACATATTTCTTTGTCACGTGCACAAGTCTTCTCCCAGTCCCACCACCGGCTGTACTACATGTGAGCACCAAGCACGTGGTCTGGCTGTTGGTTGGAATTATTTTTACTAGGCATATTAATTAGCCTGAACGGCTGCCGGACAGTCTTTCCAGAATCAGGAATATGAAGGAACGTGGAAACCAAACTGTGAAAAGCACAGCTACAGCACATTCACCTGAAATCGAGAGAACTGTCAATGGGACACTTTATGGAATAATATATAACTTCTTCATGTGCGAGGAGAACACAACACAAAGCCTAGGCCTTTTTGTTGAGGGTGCAAATACTATACAAATACATCATCACCAGAGATCAGGACAGGATAAAGACCATGTTTCCATAAAGCCCCTCTGTATTAATGCACATAATTAGCTCATATTTTTAGCTTAGCTAATTGGGCCTCGTGTAACATGGGACTGGATTAGCTAATGAATTTATGATTTGTCCACCCGTGATTACAGGAAACTTCTTTGAAATGTCTTAAAATGGCCAGAACGCTGTTCTTAGTAGAGCTGCAACAACTAATCGATAAAATCGATAATAATCGATTATGAAAATCGTTGTCAACTAATCTCATTATCGATCAGTTGGTCTCCACACGGCACGGGGTGCATTTACTCATTACGTTATTTCCATTCCGAAAAAACGGGCTGCGTCCGAAATCGTGTACTGTGACAGTCGATGATAAATATAATTGGACAAACAGTTGTGTTAATGTAAAGTTTTAGTCTGAAGTTTATATCTGTAACACTCAGTTTGTGGGTTTTACTTTAAATAAACGGGAGAAAAAATTGTACTGATGAAGCCTTTGAAATTTTTTTGCATCCATCTCCTGACTTGTGCCTGTCCACAACTTTATCCCGGAGATCTTTTGACAGTGCCTTGCCACCCATAGTTGATTGTTTGCTTCAGTTGCACTACAAAATGCTCCAGGAAAGCTCTTACAAGTCATTTTTAGGAGGGGGGTGATCCTTTTTCCAACTCAGTGATTCTGGATTTTTATTTTTTTAAAATTTTTTCTGACATGTTGGTGTTATATCTTTCACTTGGATGTTATAAGTTGCACTGAGTAAATACAGCTGGATAAAACAACAACTGTGTCCGTCTTCATTTCAGGCTGAAAAGCAACAAAATGTGATTATTTTAAAGGGGGTGATTCTTTTCTATACCCACTGTATACTGGTGTAATATAACATTAGCAATGTCAGCTTCGCTTATTACAGTACCACCACAATGGCAATTCTACTATATCAGTTTCTTTATATTTATGTATTGGTAAGTTATTAAAGACATTTATTATTATTTTAACTGGCAGAAGGCCATAACAACACCTGGAATTGTCGTTTTCCTCTTTATCCTCGTATACGGGTCCTCCACCGTTCACCACACTCACTCCATTTTCTGAATCTTCTGTCTTTACTGCAGACATGTTTCAGCTTCTGTCTCTGCTGACTTGGCTGCTTTTCACTACAAGTGTAGAAGTGGTTAAGACACGCGTTTTCAAAAATACTTTCACAATGTTTGTCACTTTTATACTTGGAAACCTGTAGACACAAGTGGAATCTCAAACTGAGAAAAGGGGGCACTTCAGTATTACTATTTATTCAAACTAAAAACTCCTGATCTATTAATCTATTAATAATTATAAATTACGGTTTATGTTTGATGTCATGTATGTACACACAATAGCCCATAACACTGAAGTGTGGGGAAAATCAATCTAGTTTTCCAATGTATTTATACATTTTTTTAAAAAATGTAAAAGTTGTGACTGCATTAGTGTTCACCCCCCATGACTGAAGTCTCATAATTAGTTGTCTAAACTGGACAATTAAAGTGTCACATGATCTCAATATAAATACACCTCTTCCAGAAAGGCCCCAGAGTTTGTTAGAGAGCATCATGAAGACCAAGGAGCTATCAAAATAAGACAGGGACAAAGTTCTGGAAAAGTATCAATCAGGGTTTGGTTTAAAAAGTTCCCAAACTCTGAACATTCCACAGAGAATCATTAAATTCATAATTAAAAGAATATGGATAACAGCGACGTGATGCTACCACCACCATGCTTCCAGGTTGTAAGACTAGAAAATGGGGAAAAGTTCAACGGGTGTGAAGACTTATGGAAAATCTTGCTTTACTTCAGCTGTGTACAGTGGTGCTTGAAAGTTTGTGAACCCTTTTCTATTTTCTAAAGGTGGACATAGAGAACCGAATTAAACAAATGAGACCAAACTATCACATTTGGTCATTTATTTATTGAGGAAAATGATCCAGTATTACATATCTGTGATTGGCAAAAGTATGTGAACCCATAGGATTAGCAGTTAATTTGAAGGTGAAATTAGAGTCAGGTGTTTTCAATCAATGGGATGACAATCAGGTGTGAGTGAGCGCCCCGTTTTATTTAAGGAACGGGGATCTATCAAAGTCTGACTGAAGAAATTCAAGGCCATTGTTACCCTCATCAGGAGCGGTCATCCAGCAAAGATCACTCCTAGAGCAAGACGTGTAATAGTCCGTGAGGTCATAAAGGAACCCAGGGTAATGTTGATGTTTATGAGTCCACCACCATTAGAACACTGAACAACAATGGTGTGCATGGCAGGGTTGCAAGGAGAAAGCCACTGCTCTCCAAAAAGAACATTGCTGGTCATCTGCAGTTTGCTAACGATCAAGTGGACAAGCCAGAAGGCTAATGGAAAAAAGTTCTGTGGACGGATAGGAAAACACTGCATTCCAGCATAAGAACCTTATCCCATCTGTGAAACATGGTGGTGGTAGTATCATGGTTTGGGCCTGTTTTGCTGCATCTTGGCCAGGACGACTTGCCATCATTGATGGAGCAATGAATTCTGAATTATACCAGAGAATTCTAAAGGAAAATGTCAGGACATCTGTCCATGAACTGAATCTCAAGAGAAAGTGGGGCATGCAGCAAGACAACGATCCTGAGCACACACATCGTTCTACCAAAGAATAGTTAAAGAAGAATAATGGCCACGTCAAAGTCCTGACCGTAATCCAGTAGAAATCTTATGGAAAGACCTGAAGCGATCAGTTCATGTGAGGAAACCCACCAACATCCCAGAGTTGAAGCAGTTCTGTACTGAGGAACGGGCTAAAACTCCTCCAAGCCGATGTGCAGGACTGATCACCAGTTACTGGAAACGTTTAGTTGCGGTTATTTTTATTAAGGGGGTCACACCAGATACTGCAAGCAAAGGTGCACATACTTTTGCCACTCACAGATATGTAAGAATTTTCCTCAATAAATAAATGACCAAATATAATATTTTTGTCTCACTTTGTTTGATTGGGTTCTCTTGATCTACTTTCAGGACTGATGATGTTTGAGGTCATGTTTACGCAGAAATCTAGAAAATTCTATAGAAAATTCACAAACTTTCAAGCACCACTGTAAATATGTGTATGGTAAACAATACAGCGTGAAAATATTTGGTGATAGAAAAGACAGAGAGTGTGTCCAAAGTCTTAATCTGGACCTGAGCACAGACAGAGTTAACACAAATAAATAGTGAACCAGCCGACTCAGTTTAACCAGCAAAGCCTACAACATATTTACACAACTGGTTGAGCTGCTGGTGAGAAGGTAAACAAAAGCACAATAGACAAGGTCATGACCTGTGTGCCAGAAAGACCCTTCTGGTGTTTGCCACTGAGTTCACACTGAAGAGGAGGGGGGGGGGGGAAACCTACTGACATTTACAACTACATGTCTGTGTGTTTGTATAAAGGTCTACACTGCAGTGTCGCCGCTCAGTAACGCAACTGCGCAGCGCTTTAGCGAGCTAGCAACAACAAGGCTGCTATCGGCAAACCCTGACTGTTAGTAAACCCGGTAGTTAAGCATTCTTTGAAGCGTGTGGAACACAGCCGGCTGATGTAGGCTAGCCAGAAAGCACACTGCATCCCAATGATTAGCTACGCGGCCTCTGGCTAGCTCTGTGTGATGATGTGTAGTCTCTCAGCTGGGTGATGTCAGCTAGCTATCATCCTCCAGCTAGCCCAGCTACAAACAGTAGCGGCTCTCAGCAGCCTTCACTATTGTTTAGAGCTCACAATAATCAGCATCAACCCCTTCACATAGTCCCCAAAGGCTTCTTAAACAAATCCTACGCAAAACACTGCTAACACTAACCGGTGTAAAACACAACTTATCAGTAGAACACACTCACCTAAGTCTATTCCGTACCTCCAGTCAGAAGTGGGCAGTGCTTATCTGCCACGTGCTTCTCAAGCGCACAGGAAAACAGGAGTTTGCGAGCTACTGCAAAACGTCATATATACGTCATCGCGTCCGCCATATTGGATCGGTCCGGAATCAACTGTAGAGAAGATAATGTGTGTCTATAGAGAGATGCAGTTTTAGCCCAATGTATCCTAGAGGTTCACACGCTTTTGCCACTCACGGATACGTAATATCGGATCATTTTCTCAATAAATAAATGACCAAGTATAATATTTTTGGCTTATTTTTTTTTTAATTGGGTTCTCTTTATCTACTTTTAGGACCTGATGGCGTTTTAAATCATATTTATTCAGATATATAGCAAATTCTAAAGGGTTCACAAACTTCCAAACAGATTATATTTCATCCACATACACGACACCTGACATATGATGACTTGCAGATTTGCAAGCTTGCTGCTGAGGATTTGAGACTCTTGAATGAACTTCATATTTAATTGTGTTTTATGTGCTAGAAAATGCAACAGCGTTATTGCTTGTTTTTGTTTCCTACTTTAATATAGGAATGAGATATTCAATGAACTGCTTTTGCAAGTCCTGTGGAAAAAATGATCCACACACTCACTGTCAGAACCCACTTATCCTGATCAGGGTCGCAGTGGATCCAGAGCCTATCCTGGGAACACTGGGCATACACACACACACACACACACACACACACATACACACACATGCATGTTAACAGCTAAGGACAATTTAACTTAGCCAATCAACCTACTGGCATGTTCTTGGGAGGTGGGAGGAAACCGGAGAACCCAGAGGAAACCCACATGGACATGAGGAGAACACACACAAGAAACTCCACACAGACAGTAACCCGAGCTAAGGGTCCAACCTAATAATAATAATAATAATAATAATAATAATAATAATAATAATAATAATAATAAACACTCAATACTGACTAGGTAATGATGTTTTATTTTATTCTGTAACAGTAGACTTAAAAAGCTTTTATAGGTGTACAGGTGCTATCAAAAACATGGATTTCCAAATCCAACGCATGTCTGCACATCTGTAATCTCCTGCAGCAGCGCCTCTGATGCATTGAACTGTGGAGTCAAAGATCATTATATGTAGATGACTCGTGTACACTCATACAAAATGAATTTATGTAGATTTACGTTGATTACGTTTCAAAATATTACATTTCTACTCAAATGATCCTATAAATAACTTGTATGACTAGCTATTTAAAGAGGACCGACCTTTACAGTGTACTTGTATGACTGCTCTGCTTCAAGTTTCCTTCCAGTCTGAAAGAGCATTAATTAATGTTAACCGAGTAAAGAATAAAACGTGACTCAGCATGATGTTATAGGAAAATAATTAATGGCAGGGTGGAGCGATGTGGCCCGACATGAAGCAGAGTTACTGTTTACCAACCTGAAGGTGATTATTGTCAACAGCACTGTCACACATTATTGAAAAGAATGCTAATATTACTCACCTGTAAGCAAATCAGTGACAGGTAGCCCCAGACCTCAGGGTTCCTGTTATTCAGGGCATTAGCTTCAGTCAGAGCGTCCTCAGCCTCGGTCAACTCCCCCAACTAATTCCACAGTGGGGGGGGGGGGGGGATGCAATATGGGTCCAGTAAGACAAAGCAGTGAGATGTTTGTCAGATTTAGAAACAATCAGGTACATCATAAGACGTGACATACTTTCAAATTTGCCACTGGAATTTATTGCCATAGAATTTTCCATGCTCACATTTTACTGCAAACTGCACTGTGTAAGTAATGATACACATGAGCATGTGTTGTTATGTGGCCACAAAGCACATCCTGAAGTGTTTTATTCTTCTTAGACTACAAAAATTTGCCAATGATTACAGTTTCTAATGTACTTATGAACAAAACATCATACTCTTTAAAGTCATATTTAATGTGGTGGAACATTGACAGGTCAAATTAGTTCCTGTTATCACTTACACTCACCAACCACTTTATTAGGAACACCTGTACATGTGGTCATTCGTGCAATTATCCAATCAGACACTCCTATGGCAGCAGCGCAGTGCATAGAATCATGCAGATACAGGTCATTTGGTTCGGTTGTTTGTTGTTCACATCAAACATCAGAATGGGGAAAAATATGATCCAGTGACTTTACCCATGGCATGGTTGTTGGTGCCAGACAGGCTGATTTCTGAAACTGCTGGTATTTTCACAGACAGCAGTCACAGAATGGGGCACAAAACATCCAGTGAGCAGCAGTTCTGTGGGCTAAAATGTCTTGTTGATGAGCGTGATCAGAGGAGAAAGGAAAAACTGGGTTGAGTTGACAGGAAGCCTACAGTAACTCAACTAGCCACTCTTTACAACCGTGGTGAGCAGAAAAGCATCTCAGAATGTGCAGCATGTCGAATCTTGAGGCAGATGGGCTACTACAGCAGAAGACCACATCAGGTTCCACTCTTGTCAACCAAGAACATGATTCGGAGGCTACAGTGAGGACAGGTTCACTGAAACTATACAGTTGAAGATTGTGCCTGGTCTGTGTGGCTGATTGGATAAATACATAAATGTGTAGGTATACAAGTGTTCCTAATAAAGTGGATGGTGAGTGTATGTTGTAGCAGTTAAACAGTTGTTCGCTAACCAGACTTTCTTTTCTATCTATCTTGAAGATAATAAGACAAAAAGCAGCTTGTTATAATAGTCAGAAATTGGAAAGTTGTGCTTTTCCCATGATAGAGGATGTACTGACCATTACAAAGTGCTGACACCCAAGACTCCTTTCATTAATGTTGAATAAACATCTCCTACAGAAAATTAATCAACACCCTCTGACCAATCATATTAGAGAATTCAACAGTGCTGTTGTATAAATGAAGTTAGTATACAGTCCAGGTTTATAGGTTGTTTATAGGTTTGTTATGGGTGTGGTGTCACTGCATTTTTTTTTACTGGACATGATGGCAATCATGAACTCACCCTGTAGCAGGCAATCCCCAGCCCGAGCCAGGTGAGACAGGAGGGAGAACTCTTGCAGGCATGCATGTATGTGGGCTTTGCTTTATCATACTACAAAGGATTGTAAACAAACAGATTGAAATGTCCTTCAGTCATCCACATCACTGAATTCTCTAAGTAAATGCAACATTATTCCACAAATCCAGCCCCTTTCATTTATATATGTCAGATAGATCAGATCTGACATGAAAAGCCTTGTATGATGTATAATGGAGAATACCCTCAGTTTGTGAAACAGGTGTTATCTCACCTGTCCTTTCTGTAAGTAGATGGAGCCCAGACGCAGGTAAACATGATGTGTGTCTGAAGCCTCTGTCACAAAGTCCAGCGTTCTCTCATAATACTCTTGAGCTTGATTGTAATCCTTTATCATGTAGTATACGTGACCATAGAGAGCCCACACATCAGGGTTCTGAACAACAGTAACAACAAAAAAGATCACATTTAGCATCTTACAGGGTACAGAACACTGATGTTCACATTACTAGCACAAAATGCTACTGGACAGACGATAAGAGAAACCTGAATAGTAATTATTTTCCCAAACATTTAATATAAACCATATTTGGCATCAGATATGTACAAATGTCCATGCTGTTTTGTTGATATCCAAATTAAAAATACAGTCCCCTCTGAAAGTATTGGAACAGCAAGGCAAATTCTTTTGTTTTAGCTATACACTGAAGACATTTGTATTTGAGATCAAAAGATGAATATGAGACAATAATTTAGTGTCTACAGCTTAGAATATGGAACCTTTGGTGGCAGAACACCCAATTTTTCGGTGAGCAAAAGTTTTGGAAATTAAAGTAAATAACACTTAATATTTTGTTGCATATGCCTTGTTGCAAGTTATCCACTGACATCACCAAACTGTTGCATTGTTTTTTTGTGTTGCAGTTCCAGGCTCGTACTGCAGCTTCTTTCAGTTGTTTTTTGTTCTGGGGGATTTGCTCCTTCAGTCTTCAGGACGTGAAATGCATGCTCAACTGGGTTAAGGTCTGGTGACTGTCTAGACCCCACCCCCAGCCCCAACGGGTGAAGTCTTTTTGTGTTGGCAGTGTGTGTTGGGTCACTGTCTTGCTGCATGATGAAGTTCTGCCCAATTAGATTGGATGTATTTCTCTATAAATTGGCAGACAGAGTGTTTCTGTCGACTTCTGAATTCATTATGCTGCTACCATCATGATTTACATCATCAGTAAAGATTATTGAGCCCATTCCAGAAGCAGCCATGCAAGCCCAAGCCATGACACTACCTCCACCATGCTTGACCGATGAGCTTGTATGTTTTGCAGTATGAGCAGATCCTTTCTTTCTCCACAGTGTTGGACAGTGTTAAATGATGGCTTCAATGCAATGCTGATTATTTTTCAAGGTTAAAGCTTAATCTTTGCTCTAAGATGAATCTTACACTAATTCACTATAAGAGCATGTGTTTCACATGAAAGAATGTCGTGGAAAAAAATGTCGTGCAGCTTTAAGGTTAATGATCCAAAAGACAAACCACATACCTGAAAGTTATCATTGAGGGCCTGCTGTAGACTTGCCTCAGCACTGCTGTACTCTCCTCTCAGCAGCTGTACTTGGGCCAGAGCCAAATGATATGAGCTGCTTGGCCCTCCATCTGGACACAGCAATTCCTGAGCCAAAGCCCTCTGAGCCATCTTGGATGTGTACACACACACACACACACACACACACACACACACACACACACACACACACACACACACACACACACACACACACAAATGTCTCTCAGTATACAAATATAATTATACACTCACCATATAATTACATATAATACATGATGTAGGGAATAAATCACATTGGAGAATGCTGTTACAGGAAAAAAAAATCAACAACATGTGATGCAGCTCACTTCATAGTAGAGTTACTGTTACCACCTCAAAGTTGATTATTTTCCTATAACAGCCTGGCCCGAGATGGGTTATTCTGCTTATACCACAGCAATTTGCCAATAATTACAAGGTATATACAATTTTTTATCCATTTGTTGTTATATTTATTGTTGTAGAACCTCTGGGAAACAAGTTAGTTCCTGTTTATTACATTACAATAACTATAAACAGTCGTTCCTTAACCAGCACCTCTTTTTTTCTTTCTCTTGAAGATAACAACACAAAAATGGCAGCATAGTGAAAAGCCTTCTGTCCTGAAGACTCTCTCATGGCAGAAAACATATTGAATGTTACAAAGTGCTGACAATGGAGAATCATTTCATAACTGTTGAATGAACATTTCCTTACAGAAACCTTTATAATATCAATGAGTATTTTTGTTTGCTAAATATAATTTTAAATCTGTTCATTATTAGCCTTAGATTATGTGCATCTGCCATTCAAGTTCCTGTAAATGAGCTGTTCCTATGGAAACATGAATGTGTTAGAACAGGCACATTAAAATAAACTTGT
The DNA here is from genome assembly GCA_023630585.1 of Cranoglanis bouderius. Taxonomy (NCBI): domain Eukaryota; kingdom Metazoa; phylum Chordata; class Actinopteri; order Siluriformes; family Cranoglanididae; genus Cranoglanis; species Cranoglanis bouderius. Next base: position 1,744,491 of record CM042554.1, read on the forward strand.
TTTTTTTTTGCCTGCAGCTTTTCCAATCATACCGATGACAAAATATTTACATTGGTCCCGGGGAAGTGTGTTGTGTTTTGTTGTGCGGCTTTGGATCACCTGTAACGCATAGCACTGTAGTAGGAAGTTCACCGTTTCCATGTAGATAGTAGTGCCAACTCTGGTAGGAGACTGATGATCTTGAGGGAAGGCTTGTGCAGGATCAGCTCTTGTTTTGTCAACCTCTTCTGCTCTAATTTTCTGGCTGCTCTGAGGTTTGTCCTGTCCTTCTGTCTCACCCTCAGTGAGTTCATCCACAGCTGCAGAATCAAAACTGTTACCCTGATTTTAGCTACAGTGTATTCCATAAGAAGGTTATGAAGAGGTGATAATGTCCACACAACTACATTAGCAGCATACATGCATCACCCTGCATTTAAATGATATAAAATAAATAAAAGAAGTTCCTGGTGAGGCCTTGGTCAGAACCTACTAAAGGCAAATTCCTGTAAGGGCATAATGTACACTATATGACCAAAAGTATGTGGACACCTGACCATCACACACGTGTAGTTCTTCCCAACACTGTTGCCAAACAGTTAGAAGCACAGAATTGTATAGGATGTCTTTATATACTGTTTCATTACAACTTCCCTTCACTGGAACTAAGGGGCCCAAACATGTTCCAGAATGACAGTGCTCCTGTGCACAAAGCAAGGTCCATAAAGACATGGTGTGTCAACGTTGGTGTGGAAGAACTCAAGTTTCCTGCACAGAGCCCTGACCTCAACCCCAATGAACACCTTTGGGATGAACGGGTACGTCGACTGTACCCCAGGCCTCCTCGTCCGACATGAATGCCAGACCTCACTAATGCTCTTGTGGTTGAATGGGCAAACATTCAATCAAAACCACGCTCCCACAGCCACGCTCCAAAATCTAGTGGAAAGCCTTCCCAGAAAAGTGAAAGTTATTATAACAGCAAAGGGGGGAATAAATCTGAAATGGGGTGTTCAACAAGCAAATATGGGTTAGGTGTCCACAAACCTTTGGTGTCGCCTCTGGCTTGCTCATTATGGATAAATTTATACATTTAAAATCTATATCCTGAATTGATATATTTCTGTAAAGCTGCTTTGGGACAATGTCCATTGTTAAAAGCGCTATACAAATAAAAACTGAATAGTGTATTAGCTTTTACACTGAGTGAATGCGTGACTGAGTTTTGTTTTCTTGTGTCATGAGGCTTGTGTCATCTTAAACATGCTAAGGGACTCCAAATGTAGAGAGTTTTGTAGCCTAATCTTAGTACTCTGATGCAGGTTCCCGCAGCGTATTGGGGAGAAATTTCACTTTTGTTTTTCCATGCTGATCTACCAGCAAATGAAGTGTATTGGGTTTATCCACCATCCTGGAGAAAGGATAATTAAATGTATGAAAAATAGTATTTATAACATATTTTGACATCAAGAGACAATAAAAACTGCTGCAGGCTGTAGTTTGCCCAAACTGAGCTTTAGTTACGGAACAGTTAGTTACCATTTAGGCTACAGTTTTAATATTATTATTATTATTATTATTATTATTATTATTATTATTATTATTATTATTATTATGTTATGCTGCCCCATGATGCTGCATGAGCAGCAGTTTGAAAAGATGCATTGAACTGGTTTCACCTGACTCAGAGGACGCATGTGATAGCCTTCACCATTCCTGGTTGTGTTAGGTTACCGGAAGGAGGGAAGCAGGCAGGATGCACTCGCAGGGGAAATAGGCAGTTTATTAGGAACATAAAGGAATATTCAAAAGTAAAGGAACATATATCTATCAGGGGGAAAGGCAATTCACCGGCAGGGTCAAAAAAAGGAAAACAGTCAAACCAAAAATCCACAAAGTGTTCAGGCATAAATCCACAAATAAACAAGGCAATGATCCACAAAAATGACAGGGCAGTAATTCCAAAAAAAGGCAAGGCGATAACCCAAAAACTCACAAGGCATTAATCCACAAACTGATACTTCAGTAATCCCACATAGGCAAGGTAATAATCCAATACGTCACAAGCCAATGATCCAAAATCCAGAGAACGCGAGGAAAACAAAAAACATAGAGGAATGTACAATTCCTTATCTTTACTGCACGAGATTCACTTGTATTCATCTGTATAATACTCTGCGAGGAAACGGACACAAAATGGGGTTTAAATAACATGGGTAATCAAACGCAAACAAGATAAAACACAAAACACCTGAAAACAATAATCAAACAATAAACAGGAAACCAATGACAGAACAATAAGGAAGCAGGGACAGAGACATGACATAAACCAAAAACAAACGAGCACATGGCAAAGTAAACAAAACCAGAGTTCCTGAATGCACAGTCCGGAGGGTTTTTATGAATTACGCTCGATCTACTCTTCCTCGTAGCATGAAGCATGGAATGTGGAAGTGCGCTACTCACTAGCCTCTGATAGCATCGTAGCGAGAGGGAGATTCTAACAGAGCCCCCCCCCAAAGGCGCGTCTCCTGAAGCACCGAAAGTTTTGACCGTCCCGGTGGACCTGGGCCCCTGGGCAGGATCAGAACATCTGCCCCCCAGGACCTGAGGCTGGCAATGTTCAGTGTCCCGAGGCCAGAGCAGAGCATGTCGGGTTGTCCCTTCAAACTTGGTCGAGAACTTGGTCGAGAACTTGGAGCTGCGCGTGACCTGGTGCCTGGCCTAGACCTCGGAGCTGCGCGTGACCTGGCGCCTGGCCTGGACCTCGGAGCTGCGCATGACCTGGCGCCTGGCCTGGACCTCGGAGCTGCGCGTGACCTGGCGCCTGGCCTGGATCTCGGAGCTGCGCGTGACCTGGAGCCTGGCCTGGACCTCGGAGCTGCGCGTGACCTGGCGCCTGGCCTGGACCTCGGAGCTGCGCGTGACCTGGCGCCTGGCCTGGATCTCGGAGCTGCGCGTGACCTGGAGCCTGGCCTGGACCTCAGAGCTGCGCGCGACCTGGCGCCTGGCCTGGGTCTCGGAGCTGCGCGTGACCTGGCGCCTGGCCTGGGTCTCGGAGCTCGCGTGACCTGGCGCCTGGCCTGGGTCTCGGAGCTGCACGTGACCTGGCGCCTGGCCCGGGTCTTGGAGCTGCGCATGACCTGGCGCCTGGCCTGGATCTCGGAGCTGCACATGACCTGGTGTTTGGCCTGGAACCCAGACTGGAACCAGGACTGGACTCAGATTTGGCACTTGGATTTGAGACAGACTCGGAGACAGATTTTGAAACAGACTGGGGAATAGGACAGAGGACGGGACAGAAAAGTGGACAGAGGATAGAACAGAGCACTGGATAGAGCACTGGACTGGAAACTGAACTAGAACTTGAATCGTCAACAAAATCAAAAATCTGACCCGGAACAGAACTGAAAACCTGACTCAAAGCTAAAATGGGAGCAGAGCTGGAAATTGAAGTGGAAGCAGAGCTAGAAATTGAAGTGGAAGCAGAGCTAGAAATTGAAGTGGAAGCAGAGCTAGAAATTAAATGGGAGACAGGGCTGGAGACAGGGTTGGAGACCAAATCTGAAACTGGACTGGAAACTGAGCTAGGAAGGTAACTAGAGACAGAGGAGGAGACAGGAAAGGGAACAGGATCGTGTACAGAACTGGAAACTAGGCTAGAGACAGAACCGTCAACAAAATCTAAAACCTGACTGGAAACGGAGCACGAAACGGAGCTGGAAACCGAGTTGGCAATTAAATCAGCAACTGAGCTGAGAATTAAAGCAAAAACAGGGCTAGAAATTAAATCGGGGATGGGACTGGGAACGGGACTGGGAACGGGACTGGGAACGGGACTGGGAACGGGACTGGGAACGGGACTGGGGGCAAACTTAGAAGTTGGGTTGGAAACTGGACTGGAACCTGGATTGGGAATTGGCCTAGAAACTGGCTTTGGGCATAGGCTGAGGCATGGACTGGGATCTGGATTTGGACCTGGATTTGGTTTAGGACAGGAACCTGGACATGGAGTTGGACTAGGACTTAATTTAGGGCTAAAACATGAGCTAGGACTTGGAAAGGAGGTCATCCTGTGGACCTCTGACATGGACTTGACTTGAGAAGAGGTCATCCCATGGACCTCAGACATGAACTTGGCTTGAGAAGAGGTCATCCCGTGGACCGCTGACATGAGCAGGACAGGAGATGAGGTTTCCTCTTGAACTTCTGGCAGGAACGTGGCTTGGGCAGAGGTCTCCTCGTGGACCTCCGGTATGAGCAGGACAGGAGATGAGGTTTCCTCTTGAACCTCTGGCAGGAACGTGGCTTGGGAGGAAGTCTCCTCGTGGACCTCCAGCGGGAACAGGACTGGAGCGGAGCACCCCCCGTGGGTCTCCGACAGGGACAGGACAGGCAGGGAGGTCAACTCATGGACCTCCAAGAGCAGCTCAGCTGAAGAGACCTCCTGCTGGGCCTCTGGCTGGAGCTCGGGGCTGGAGGTTGCCACGTTAACCTCCAGGGGCAGCTCTGCTGAGGAGACCTCCTGCTGGGCCTCCTGCTGGAGCTCGGAGCTGGAGGTTGCCACGTTAACCTCCAGGTTGCGCCCCACTGGGGAGACCTCCTGCTGGGCCTCCTGCTGGAGCTCTTGGGGTGCCCGCCTGTGGAGCCGTTTATGCACTCACCAGCTGACCTTAAAACAGGCTTGCGAGCAGAAGTAGCTGCTTCTTACTCCCTGTTTCCTACAGGTGGGGCACTGTAGGCTGGCTGGTCGGGTGCATCCCTCGGTGGTGCACTTCTGGGTCAAGAGTTGAGAGGTGCAGTCTGCCATGTTAGCCTGTTTCCTCTCATAATGGTCCAGGAAGGACTGGCCAGGTTCACCAGGCAGGTGCACCTTGTTCAGGAATGTTCTTATGTCGGGCTCAAATTCTGGGCTCCCAAATTCCTGGATCAGGAGCTCCATGAAACCCGAAGCTGTAGCCAGTTCGGTTTACCCGCTGGCGAGGTGGCTCTCCGCCCACCAGCGAGCTCAGCCGACCAAATGGGACAGGAGGAACCGCGCCCATTGTTCCTCACTGGGCTTGGGGTCCTTTAGACTCATGAAATATCCTTGGGCCTGCCAGACAAAATATTGGGGATAAATGGAGAAACCATTGTAAGCCAGAGGAGGAGGAATGTAGGCCCACTGGGAGAAGGAGACCGAGTCAAATGGAGGAACAAAAGCTGGGGCACGGGGTGCCCTAATTTTCCCCACTGCATCCATTTTTAGGCGGAGTATTCTGTTAGGTTACCGGAAGGAGGGAAGCAGGCAGGATGCACTCGCAGGGGAAATAGTCAGTTTATTAGGAACATAAAGGAATATTCAAAAGTAAAGGAACATATATCTATCAGGGGGAAAGGCAACGCACCGGCAGGGTCAAAAAAAAGGAAAACAGTCAAACCAAAAATCCACAAAGTGTTCAGGCATAAATCCACAAATAAACAAGGCAATGATCCACAAAAATGACAGGGCAGTAATTCCAAAAAAGGCAAGGCGATAACCCAAAAACTCACAAGGCATTAATCCACAAACTGACACCGCAGTAATCCCACATAAGCAAGGTAATAATCCAATACGTCACAAGCCAATGATCCAAAATCCAGAGAATGAGAGGAAAACAAAAAAACATAGAGGAATGTACAATTCTTTATCTTTACTGCACGAGATTCACTTGTATTCATCTGTATAATACTCTGCGAGGAAACGGACACAAAAAGTGGTTTAAATAACATGGGTAATCAAACGCAAACAAGATAAAACACAAAACACCTGAAAACAATAATCAAACAATAAACGGGAAACCAATGACAGAACAAGGACGGATACAGGACATGAACCAAAATAAACGGACCAATAAGGAAGCGGGGGCAGAGACATGACTTAAACCAAAAACAAATGAGCACATGGCAAAGTAAACAAAACCAGAGTTCTGAATGCACAGTCCGGAGGATTTTTATGAATTACGCTCGCTCTACTCTTCCTCGTAGCACGAAGCGTGGAATGCGGAAGTGTGCTACTCACTAGCCTCTGCTAGCATCGTAGCGAGAGGGAGATTCTAACAGGTTGTTAGCTGTCATATGATAGGGGAGAGCTGGCTGGTGGCTGGTAATTGGGTGGGTGGTAAAGACTTTATTAGGGGGAACTTTTTATTTAATTCACTAAATAAAAACACTCTTCTTCCATATCTGACTAAAGCAGGACACATGGTGTATTTCTTCTCTAATTTTGTTGATTCAACAGAGCTGTCGCAGCTTTTTCTGTTGCTTAGCAACCTGATACAGGAATTGGAATTTGATACAGATTTGGTGAAAAAAAAAAAAAACATGCCGTCAACAGCACAACTAGAATGATTTTCAAAAAGAATCAGATTAAACTGTCATATAAATAGTAGATAACTACATCAAATTCAGAACTGAAATATATAAATCTAGAACAATGTTGATGATGCCTTAGTAGTTATAAAATTAGTAGTATATAATTACTGAACCAAGAAATAACAAATAATTCACCTGGTTTGTCCACCGGCTCTGAATGAGTGTGACTGTCACACACAGGCTCTGATCTCTGTTCTGGGCTGCTACATACCAGGGATGCTCTCAGCTGCTTGGTTGCTTCCATGAACGCCATTTCTGCTTGGATGAAGTTCTCCTGGGCCAAGTAAAACAAGCCTGTGCACATACAACACATCTATTTTGAAGATAAAGATAAAAAAACGGCCTTCGCTGAGTTGTGTTTATACCCACATGAATCCAGGCATGATATAGGGAAATATAATTTTTGATACGTTAACCCTAAAACATCTTTATATACCAGGCCAACAAAAAAATAATTATTAGAAACAGGTCTATTTGTTTGGAAGCAGGACAGTCGTTTAAACACATTATATAGATTTTAATATTCATGGACAATGCTAGCTAATATCGTATCATATAGGTATCATATAGGTACTATAAACCTACAGTACTGTGCAAAAGTCTTAGGCACTGTAGAGCAAAGATGCCTTCAAAATAATGAAATCAAATGTTTCTACATTAAAAAAAAATAAATAAAAAAATACCGTAAAGAGCAGTAAACAGTAGTAAATGGAACAAAGTCAATATTTGGTGTGACAAAATAATAAAAATAAAAATAAAAATAGTACAGTTAGTGCAGTTTTATAAGGAAATGAGCTGGTAAGTTTTATTGAGCATCTTGCAGAACCAGACACAGTTCTTCTGGACACTTTGACTTTCGCACTCGCTTCTTATTTCTGCAGCAAAACCCAGCAGCCTTCATTGTGTTTACTGTCTGAAAAGTGTCTCTTATGTAATATGCTGCTTTCTTTAATGACATACAAACATTTTTCTGTAACATTTAATTTTGTGCTAGAAAACTAATGTTTGGGAATCTAAAATGTTTTTGTACTGACTTGATAATGTAGACGTCATAAAATAAAAAATCTGTAACATAGTTTGTACTAAAAAAAAATAAATAGGGTGCTTAAAACTTTTGCACAGTACTGTATATCTTTATAGTAATCTTGCCCTTAAAGTCACCCTGACATATTCTTTTACTGGCACAGGTGCAGATTTAGGCTACTACAGTCTTTGTGACAGAACATTTTTTGACAAATATTACAAACATCCTCATAACAGAGACATTATCCTTCACTTTTCTCTTCATGCGAAAAGCAGCAGACAAACTTTATAACGTTTAACCTGTCAACCCAATATACAGGTTTAACCCAACATGTATATGGTTTATTATTGATTAACAAGATGAAAATATTTATGAAGAAACAGCAGGCTACACACAAGCTCCTTATTTCAGAATGTAATCTATTTAAAGGTTGCACGCTATCTAATACATACATATATACCATTAAAACAACTATAAAGAATACCACAATTGTTATGGTATTTCTTTTACTTTTAATCCATGTTTGGCTTGACTATCAGTGTCACATTTATGAGTGTCTCCCCAATCAAGTAAATAGAAGCCAGCTTTTGTCTGGATGTACTTACTTTGCCTTTGGCATTGCCAAAATGGCCACCAAATTGGCAGATTTAGCAATAAGAACTTTGCTGTTGTACACACCTGGGTCATTTCTACAGTTTCTATAAAACTTTAAAAAGTGTTTTTCATAGTGTTTGCCCTATTGTCAGGAGATAGTGAGTTCAAATCCTGGCAATGCCACAGCCATCCGTGGCCGGGAGCCAAGAAAGCAAAACTGGCCATGCTCTCTGGATGAGAGGGATTGTCTTCCCTGTCAATCACAGCAACACTAGCCAATTGTGGGTGTCAGTGAGCTTATGTATGTGGAAGAGGGCAGATAGTGCTTTCCTCCAAGAGTGTTACGCTACTCTGTGCAGCTCATGAGCAGTTTGAAAAGGTGCGGTTGGCTTTCACGTAGAAGCATGTGTTGGTTTTCACCCTCTCTGGCTGATATAATAGGAAAGAGCTTGCTTCTTCTTTCCTTTCGGCTGTTCCCTTCAGGGGTCGCCACAGCGAATCATCTGCCTCCATCTAGCCCTATCCCCTGCATCCTCTTCTCTCAGACCGACTACCTTCATGTCCTCCTTCACTACATCCATAAACCTCCTCTTAGGTCTTCCTCTCGGCCTCCTGCCTGGCAGCTCTAACCTCAGCATCCTTTTACCGATATATTCACTCTCCCTCCTCTGAACATGTCCAAACCATCTCAACCTGGCCTCTCTAACTTTGTCTCCAAAACATCTCACATGTGCTGTCCCCCTGATGTACTCATTCCTGATCCTATCCATCCTCGTCACTCCCAAAGGGAACCTCAACATCTTCAGCTCTGCTACCTCTAACTCTTCCTCCTGTCTTTTCCTCAGTGCAACTGTCTCCAAACCATACAACATCGCTGGTCTCACTACTGTCCTGTACACCTTTCCTTTCATTCTTGCTGGTACTCTTTTATCACACAACAGACCTGACACTTTTCTCCACCCATTCCAACCTGCCTGCACACGCTTCTTCACCTCTTTTCCACACTCCCCGTTGCTCTGGACTGTTGACCCTAAGTACTTAAAATCCTGCACCTTCTTTATCTCTTCTCCCTGTAACCTCACTGTTCCACTTGGATCCCTCTCATTCACACACATGTATTCTGTCTTGCTGCGACTAACCTTCATTCCTCTTCTCTCCAGAGCAAACCTCCACCTCTCTAGAGTTTCCTCCACCTGCTCCCTGCTCTCACTACAGATCACAATGTCATCCGCAAACATCATAGTCCATGGAGATTCCTGTCTGACCTCATCTGTCAGCCTGTCCATCACCACCGCAAACGAGAAGGGGCTCAGAGCCGATCCTTGATGCAGTCCCACCTTCACCGTGAACTCCTCTGTCACACCTACTGCACACCTTACCATTGTCCTACTGCTCTCATACATATCCTGCACCACTCTAACATACTTCTCTGCCACTCCAGATCTCCTCAGGAAAGAGCTTGCTGGTGGGTGGGAATTTGCAGGTGACCAAATTGAGGATAAAATAAACAACAACAATAACAACAAAAAAAAACTGGTCAAAAAAATGTCATACTGGTCTTACCAAACACGGTCCAGGTGACCACAGAGCTTGATTTGATACATGTGGCCCTCTCCAAAAAGGTCTCTGCTTCCTCATAGTGACCATTCATTTCTGACAGAATCCCACACATAAGTAAGCTGGTGAACACAAAAGAGCATTTTAACAACTGATTTTTACATATGTATGCACTATATGGTCAAAAGTTTGTGGACAGCTGACCATAACACTCATATGTGCTTTTTGAAAATCCCATTCCAGATTTAGTTCCCCCTTCGCTGTTATAATAACCTCCGCTCTTCTGGGAAGGCTTTCCACTAGATTTTGGAGCGTGATTGTGGGGATTTGCTCATTCAGCCACAAGTATATTAGTGAGGTTGGGCACTGATGTCAGGTGAGGAGGCCTGGGGTACAGTCAATGTTCATCCTAAAGGTGTTCAGCGGGGTTGAGGTCAGGGCTCTGTGCAGGACACTCAAATTCTTCCAACACTGGCACATTATGTCTTTATGGACCTCGCTTTGTACACAGGAGCATTGTCATGCTGGAACATGTCTGGGCCGCTTAGTTCCAGTGAAGGGAAAGTGTAATGATACAGCATATAAAGACACCCTACACAATTGTGTGCTTCGAACTTTGTGGCAACAGTTTGGGGAAGAACCACATATGGGTGTGGTGGTCAGGTGTCCGCATACTTTTGGCCATATACTGTATGTTGCATAATGAAATGCAGCAATAGGTGTCATTCAGAGCTCAGTGTAATCCATGCACTCCTCAGACCTGGGTATGTGCGCTTGGTCAACAGAAACGGCCAGATGGAAACACTCCTTAGCCTTCATATATTCAGCAGTGAACATGTAAAACACGCCATAATCAAACCAGTGGGACGGATTGCTCCGATCTTGAGCCAGCTGCTACAGAGATAAAGGGTTTTGATGAGAGAATAGTTTTGATTTTGGTCTATCACAAAAAAAAAAACTGTTGCTAAGATTTTGGAACAACAGAGATGAACCTCTTGGTAATAGTGGGCAGCTAGTTGATAATCCTCATTTAGCTGGGCCTCTTTGGCAAAGTGCCTGAGCTGACTGCAGTCCAGCAGGGGCTGAGCCTGGAACTCTTGTTCCTCGAGTGATAATGTCTGCAGGAAGATCAGGGAGAAAAGCTGTTTGACTGTCTGATTTTAAAATAAAAAATCTTCTCTCAAGAACTGCTAACTAGTGTTCCAGTGTTCTATTACCATTATGCCACCAAGCTTGCATTCACTGAAAGTCATGTACAGAAAACATATACAGCACAAGTTGGACAACTGAATGATTAACCTTATTAAGTGCAACATGCATCTCATCCACCAGGAAGATGTAGAGTTGACTCAGAAAAACCTGCAGCTGCTCTGGGTTGGTGAAAGCCTCCGTCCTCAGCATCTTCTCACGCACAATTCGCACTACTGAGTACTTGCCACAGACAAAATCAATAAAATGGTCATTCTACGCATACAGTAAAGTCTACTAAAACAGTTTATAACACCATATATAATATATTATTTAGCAGAAAAACACAAAACGTTCCATATTATTTAAGAATGAATTTCATGTGAAAGTGAAATATCTTGTTGACTTGAATTGCTTAATTTTAAAACCATTTGGTGGTTAAGTTTGCTGCTACACATAAAAACACTGCCAGAATAATTTACTTTATATAAATTTGTTGGCTTTTAGAATTTTTGGATAATTTATATGTTATACACTGTAGGACTATATGATCATGATAATCATTATTTATGCCACCATGTTGTTGAATTCTCAAATCTGATTAGTCAGAAAGTGTTGATTAATTTTCTATAACAGCTCCTCTGACAACAGTGCCAGCTATAATTCAAATCCCAGGTTTATATTAATGTGCTTGTTCTAATACATAAAAATTTCTATACTAACAGCTGACAAGCTGCATTTTGTCTTATTCATTTCAAGACGGAGAAAAAACTGTGACTGGTGAGGGAGCTGCTACAATATGAGCGGTAACAGCGCCTAACTTGTTTCATGGACATTCCACATTAAATGTAACTATGAATGGTTACAAAGTATGCTGTGCCATTCTTTAATGAATAAAAAAAATGTATTTGCACACTGATGTGCAATAAGTGGAATAAAACACATTGGGACATGCTGTTATAGGAACATAATATACAGTGGGGGAAAAAAGTATTTGATTACCTGCTGATTTTGTATGTTTGCCCACTGACAAAGAAATGATCAGTCTATGATTTTAATGGTAGGTGTATTTTAACAGTGAGAGACAGAATAACAACAAAGAAATCCAGAAAAACGCATTTCAAAAAAGTTATAAATTGATTTGCATTTTAATGAGGGAAATAAGTATTTGACCCCTTAGACTTAGTACTTAGTGACAAAACCCTTGTTGGCAATCACAGAGGTCAGATGTTTCTTGTAGTTGGCCACCAGGTTTGCACACATCTCAGGAGGGATTTTGTCCCACTCCTCTTTGCAGATCCTCTCCAAGTCATTAAGGTCTCGAGGCTGATGTTTGGCAACTCGAACCTTCAGCTCCCTCCACAGATTTTCTATGGGATTAAGGTCTGGAGACTGGCTAGGCCACTCCAGGACCTTAATGTGCTTCTTCTTGAGCCACTCCTTTGTTGCCTTGGCTGTGTGTTTTGGGTCATTGTCATGCTGGAATACCCATCCACGACCCATTTTCAATGCCCTGGCTGAGGGAAGGAGGTTCTCACCCAAGATTTGATGGTACATGGCCCCGTCCATCGTCCCTTTGATGCAGTGCAGTTGTCCTGTCCCCTGAGCAGAAAAACACCCCCAAAGCATAATGTTTCCACCTCCATGTTTGACGGTGGGGATGGTGTTCTTGGGGTCATAGGCAGCATTCCTCCTCCTTCAAACACGGCGAGTTGCGTTGATGCCAAAGAGCTCGATTTTGGTCTCATCTGACCACAACACTTTCACCCAGTTCTCTTCTGAATCATTCAGGCAAACTTCAGACGGGTCTGTACATGTGCTTTCTTGAGCAGGGGGACCTTGCGGGCACTGCAGGATTTCAGCCCTTCACGGCGTAGTGTGTTACCAATTGTTTTCTTGGTGACTATGGTCCCAGCAGCCTTGAGATCATTAACAAGATCCTCCCGTGTAGTTCTGGGCTGATTCCTCACCATTCTCATGATCACTGAAACTCCACGAGGTGAGATCTTGTATGGAGCCCCAGACCGAGGGAGACTGACAGTTATTTTGTGTTTCTTCCATTTGCGAATAATCGCACCAACTGTTGTCACCTTCTCACCAAGCTGCTTGGCGATGGTCTTGTAGCCCATTCCAGCCTTGTGTAGGTCTACAATCTTGTCCCTGACATCCTTGGACAGCTCTTTGGTCTTGGCCATGGTGGAGAGTTTGGAATCTGATTGATTGATTGCTTCTGTGGACAGGTGACTTTTTACAGGTAACAAACTGAGATTAGGGGCACTCCCTTTAAGAGAGTGCTCCTAATCTCAGCTCATTACCTGAGTAAAAGACACCTGGGAGCCAGAAATCTTGCTGATTGATAGGGGATCAAATACTTATTTCACTCATTAAAATGCAAATCAATTTATAACTTTTTTGAAATGTGTTTTTCTGGATTTTTTTGTTGTTATTCTGTCTCTCACTGTTAAAATACACCTACCATTAAAATTATAGACTGATCATTTCTTTGTCAGTGGGCAAACGTACAAAATCACAGGGGATTAAATACTTTTTTCCCCCCACTGTAGGTGATAACAATAATTCTGCTTCACATCAGGCCACATCGTGCCACCTTCTTGTTAATTATTTTCAGGCAACAGCACACACAGTTTTCAGGCCACACCAACTTACTAACTCACTTTCATTTGTTCCTTAAAGGCAAAGTATTTCCCTGAGCAGTTCAGCTCTCCGAACAACTGGGTTTTGCGCTGCTCTTGGGTGGCAGGATCCAGAGGCTTGGCACCAGGAACAAACGCAGCTCCAAACATCTGTTCATACTGCTGCAACACCTGCGCTGCTACACTCATTATCTGTGCCTGGTATTCCTGCACAGCCTGCACCAAAACCCCACACTGCTTAATCATTTTGGTTATCAGGTAATACATTTAAATGACCTAAATACAGACATGCTGAAAAAGGGGCATGAAAAATACTAGTATTGTACAATGGGAGAGTGTCTCAGAGAGAGAGAGAGAGAGAGAGAGAGAGAGAGAGAGAGAGAGAGAGAGAGAGAGAGAGAGAGAGAGAGAGCATAACCATATGTATTAGAGAAAATAAGTGTGCTAGAGAGATCCTTACAGGTGTGGTATAGAGGTGTATATCTCTTCTTCCCCTTGTACTGCACATGATCAATCATTCAATGTAGAAGACATATATAAATATATAAATACATTCAAATATTTTAAAACTGTTTTGATGTAATAGCTTAAACAGGCCACACCTTCTTCACTGGGTCTGAACTTCACACAAGGCATGCTAGCTCTATTGGGAATGACTGGCACACAGGCCATGGCACCTTTACTGGGAGTGACAGGTACACAGGCCACACTTCATTCATTAGGACTGATGGGCACAAAGGCCAAGCCTAATTCATTAGGACTGATGGGCACACAGGCCACACCTCATTCATTAGGACTGATGGGCACACAGGCCAAGCCTAATTCATTAGGACTGATGGGCATACAGGCCACACCTCATTCATTAGGACTGATGGGCACACAGGTCAAGCCTCATTCATTAGGACTGATGGGCACACAGGCCACACCTCATTCATTAGGACTGATGGGCACCCAGGCCAAGCCTAATTCATTAGGACTGATGGGCACCCAGGCCAAGCTTAATTCATTAGGACTGATGGGCACCCAGGCAAAGCCTAATTCATTAGGACTGATGGGCACACAGGCCAAGCCTCATTCATTAGGACTGATGGGCACACAGGCCACACCTCATTCATTAAGACTGATGGGCACATAGGCCAAGCCTCAGTCATTAGGACTGATGGGCACACAGGCCAAGCCTAATTCATTAGGACTGATGGGCACACAGGTCAAGCCTCATTCATTAGGACTGAAGGGCACAGGCCACACCTCATTCATTAGGACTGATGGGCACACAGGTCACGCCTCATTCATTAGGACTGATGGGCACACAGGCCACACCTCATTCATTAGGACTGATGGGCACAGAGATTACATCTCCTTCATTGGGACTGACGAGAACAGAGGTCATGTATCCTTCAATGGGACTGTGAACCATGGAGAAACAGTGTAGTATCAACAAAATAAATATGGGATTGAACTTTACTATTACAGAGATATTAGTATTTGATTCAAATACTGAGACTCAAATCAGTGAATCTTACTTTGAATGTGTGTGAGTATGTATGAAAGAGAAAAAAATTATCATGTGCCTTATAGGTACACTTTGTAAAGTTGAATGCTTCGAGAAAAAAATACAGAAAAATTTAGCCAATATTGACTTCTGTTTACATGTTTTGGTCCAGAAATTAGCAGCACCCTCAGTGAGAGCAGAGATGCTCAGCTCTGCCCCTTTTTCTAAAAGGCAACCTGACATATGTAACAACAGAAGGGATGGGGTCAGCTGGAGGGTTTCACTGAAGAAGAAAGCTTGTCATCAGTATAACTGAATAACCATCTGCTTTGCATACCATTTGCTTTCCAAGCAACAGAAACTGTAAAAGGCAAACTGTTCCTTTAAAGAGAGTCAGAATAATACAAGATGTAACTGACATTGATTCATCTGAATTATTCCCACAGGAGGGCGACACAGACAAATGGACAGAGCATGATTTCTAATTTAAAAAATGAGTGTTGTGAGGAATGTGTGTGTGTGTGTGTGTGTGTGTGTGTGTGTGTGTGTGTGTGTGTGTGTGTGTGTGTGTGTGTGTGTGTGTGTTGCTTCTCTCTCACTCTCTCTGCCCCTGCTGAATGTCGGGGTCGTGGAGGCCTGGGAGGAATCAACTCCCTCACTCTACAGCACAAACAAGTTCACAAAAACATTCAGTAAGTGTATAAAATCTCTCAATGCCCTTATAACACACAATACAACATATAAAATATCATATATTTTTAAAGCAATTTAATAGATTTCCTGTTACCGTCTTGCTAACTCCTCTGGCTGTCTTTTTGGAACCAGCGGTTTTTCCAAGGCAATTTCAATAATAATGTATGATCTTGAATCTGCATACATCTATTAATATGTTTACCATTAGCTTCACAAAAATGTCTGAAAGTCTCAAACTGGTTCAGGATTTATACTGATTTTTTTTTCATCAGATAGACCAACCTGAGCATCTGTATTCACTTGCAGTTCAACGTCCATCACACTTTCTGCCTGGGCTGGTTTTGCCTATAAAGACAGGCACTCAATTACAACTTTGTTATAGTGTCATTTTTATCCATTTACCATTTGCTCCTAATGAGAACAAAGCCATTCCCAGTTGTGTGGAGTTTATTTAGCAGCAATAACTGCAACCAAATGCTTCTGATAACTGGAGATCAGTCTTTCTCAGTGCTGTGGTGGAATTGTGGCCCACTCTTCTTTGCAGAACTGCTTTAGTTCAGCCAGACTGGAGGGTTTTCAAGCATGAACTGCCCGTTTAAGGTCCTGCCACAGAATCTCAATTGGTTCAAGTCAAGACTTTGACTAGGCCAGTCTAAAACTTTAATTTAGCTTTTTTGAGTCATTCAGAGGTGGACTTACTCCTATGCTTTGGATCATTGTCTTGCTGCATAATCCAGCTGTGCTTGAGTTTGAACTTACGGACTGAAGACTGGACATTCTCCTTTAGGATTTTCTGGTGGAGAGCAGAATTCATGTTTCCCCTCAATTATTGCAAGTTGCCCAGGCCCTGAAGCAGCAAAGCATCCCCACACCATCACACTTCCACCACCATGCCTGACTATAGTTATGATGTTCTTTTTGTGGAATTCGATGTTTGGTTTATGGCAGATACAGTGGGGGAAAAAAGTATTTGATCCCCTACTGATTTTGTACGTTTGCCCACTGACAAAGAAATGATCAGTCTATAATTTTAATGGTAGGTGTATTTTAACAGTGAGAGACAGAATAACAACAAAAATATCCAGAAAAACGCATTTCAAAAAAGTTATAAATTGATTTGCATTTTAATGAGTGAAATAAGTATTTGACCCGTTCGACTTAGTACTTGGTGGCAAAACCCTTGTTGGCAATCACAGAGGTCAGACGTTTCTTGTAGTTGGCCACCAGATTTGCACACATCTCAGGAGGGATTTTGTCCCACTCCTCTTTGCAGATCCTCTCCAAGTCATTATGGTCATTTTCAATGCCCTGGCTGAGGAAAGGAGGTTCTCACCCAAGATTTGACGGTACATGGCCCCGTCCATCGTCCCTTTAATGCGGTGCAGTTGTCCTGTCCCCTTAGCAGAAAAACACCCCCAAAGCATAATGTTCCCACCTCCATGTTTGATGGTGGGGATGGTGTTATGACTTGGGGTCATAGGCAGCATTCCACCTCCTCCAAACACGGCGAGTTGAGTTGATGCCAAAGAGATCTGACCACACCTGACCACAACACTTTCACCCAGTTCTCCTCTGAATCATTCAGGCAAACTTCAGACGGGCCTGTACATGTGCTTTCTTGAGCAGGGGGACCTTGCGGGCGCTGCAGGATTTCAGTCCTTCACGGCGTAGTGTGTTACCAATTGTTTCCTTGGTGACTATGGTCCCAGCTGCCTTGAGATCATTAACAAGATCCTCCCGTGTAGTTCTGGGCTGATTCCTCACCGTTCTCATGATCATTGAAACTCTACGAGGTGAGATTTTGCATGGAGCCCCAGACCGAGGGAGACTGACAGTTTCTTCCGTTTGCGAATAATCACACCAACTGTTGTCACCTTCTCACCAAGCTGCTTGGAGATGGTCTTGTAGCCCATTCCAGCCTTGTGTAGGTCTACAGTCTTGTCCCTGACATCCTTGGACAGCTCTTTGGTCTTGGCCATGGTGGAGAGTTTGGAATCTGATTGATTGATTGCTTCTGTGGACAGGTGTCTTTTTACAGGTAACAAACTGAGATTAGGAGCACTCCCTTTAAGAGAGTGCTCCTAATCTCAGCTCATTACCTGTGTAAAAGACACCTGGGAGCCAGAAATCTTGCTGATTAATAGGGGGTCAAATACTTATTTCCCTCATTAAAATGCAAATCAATTTATAACTTTTTTGAAATGCGTTTTTCTGGATTTTTTTGTTGTTATTCTGTCTCTCACTGTTAAAATACACCTACCATTAAAATTATAGACTGATCATTTCTTTGTCAGTGGGCAAACGTACAAAATCAGCAGGGGATCAAATACTTTTTTCCCCCACTGTATAACGGGACCCCTGTATTCCAAACAGTTCCACTTTCGACTCATCAGTCCACAGAACATTCTCCCAAAAGGATTGAGGATCATCAAGGTGTGTCTTGGCAAAATTCAGACGAGCCTTAATGTTCTTCTGGGTTAGCAGTGGTTTTCACCTTGCCACACTTCCATGGATGCCATTTTTTCCCGTTGTCTTTCTGATACTGGAGTCATGAACAGTGACCTTTCTTGATGGAAGAGAGGCCTGTAGTTCCTTTGATGTTGTCCGTGGCTCATTTGTGACTTCCTGGATGAGCTGTTGCTGTGCTCTTGGAGGAATTTTGAAAGGTCGGCCACTTCTGGGAAGTTCCACTACTGTGCTGAGTTTTTTTCCATTCGGAGATAATGGCTCACACTGTGGTTCTTTGGAGTCACAGAGCTTTTGAAATAGCTTTGTAACCCTTCCCAGTGTGATGTATTTCAATCACCTTCTTTCTCATCATTTCTGAAATTTCTTTTAATTTTGGCATAGTGTGTTACTGGGTAAGACCTTTTAACCTTTTAACTTCATGCTGTTGAAAAAGTTCTCTTTAAGTGTTGATTTGATTGAACAGGGTTTGCAGTAATCAGGCCTGGCTGCATCTAGTCCAGCTGAACCTATTATGAATGCAGCTTCATAGATTTGTGTAAATAGTAACTATGGGGGCAAGTACATTTTCACAAAGGCCCAGTTGTTATTGGATAACTTTTTTGCTTCACTAAATAACATTATCATTTAAACACTGTATTTTGAGTTTACTCAGGTTGCCTTTGCTTTAGCTTAGATTTGGTTTTAATTTAGGAATAAATACTTTTTCACAGCACTGTATTGTACACAACAGTTAACATGTGACTAACTAAAGAAATACATTTCAGCTGTACATTAAACACAGTGTTATATTCTACTACATCATCATTAGTATTGCCATTACACCAGCTATAATTTACATTTTCATCAAATTATAACTGACATAAACCAAACGTGGAGCTACAGGGAGGAGATCCAAAGTCTAGAAGCATGGTGTTCCACCAACAACCTCACCCTCAATGCCAAGAAAACCGAAGAGCTCATTGTGGAATTCTGGAAATGCAAAAGCAGCAGACACTCTCCCATCTATATCAGTGGGACTGAAGTAGAGTGTGTCTCCAGCTTCAAGTTCCTGGGTGTCCACATCTCTGAGGATCTGTCCTGGCACCATAATACTTCAAATCTGGTTAGGAAGCCGCAACAGCATCTTTACTTCCTGAGAAGACTAAGGAAAGTTCATCTGTCATGCCAGATCTTAACAGGTTTCTATCGATGCACCACTGAGAGCATCCTGACCAACTGCATCACAGTGTGGTATGGCAACTCCACAGTGTTTGGAAAAAAAGCCCTGCAAAGGGTGGTGAAAACGGCCCAACACATCATCAGTGCCCAACTCCCAGCCACTGAACATCTTCACCACAGGAGCCCGCAACATTGTCAGGGACTCCTCCCATCCCAGTCACAATCTGTTCAGCTTCCTTCCATCCAGGAGAAGATACAGGCACATTTGTACCAGAACCAGAAGGTTCAGGGCCAGCTTCTTCCCCACAACCATTACCCAGTTGAACTCTATACTACACCTTTAGGCCAGTGATGTTTTGCTGCCTGTAATCATCCTGGAATTCTATTCTATATTGCATATTCTGCATTTTCTTTATATAATTGAAAGGTTCATAGTATATATCCTAGTTTATCTTATATATCTGTATATTATCTGTATATACATTGTATAAAGTATTATCTATTGATTATCTGATTACTGTTGTACATACAGTCTGGTCCATAAGTATTTGGACAGTGACACATATTTTGTGATTTTTCCTCTGTACACCACCAAAATGGATTTGAAATGAAGCAATCAAGGTGTGACTGAAGTGTAGACCTTAATTCAAGGGGTTTAACAAAAATATTGCATTAAAACATTGCACTAAAACTTTTGCACAGTACTGTATGTACATGCATAACATCATGAAGAAAGTGTGTGGACATGGCAGGAAACTGTAGTATCAGATGGTGGCATGAAGATTCAACCATCTGCAGTGAGGCCACCAATCTGCTGTGCTTATAACTAATTGCTTTTGGAAGCCTGACTTTGTTACAGATCCGGATCCAATCACAGAGGATATGAGCCACCAAGCTGTGTGTCACATAGGAGACCATAAGTGGGCATCTGCATCTCCACACAGCTTAATGAAGCACATATTTAAATGTTGTTTTTTTTATGTATCAAATGTCACAATTTCACTGATAATGTGCTTTTCAGAGGCTCTCTTCAAAGCATCTGAACCTTCTCACAGTTTCTTCCTTTTGCTCAAAGGATACAGATTTTTTTGTAAGAAGTAAAAATCTATAGCAATAACATTACATTGAAAATGAACTGTGCAACAAACTAGGGGTGGGCGGTATGACCAAAAATCTATTTCATGGAATGAGTAATTTTATTCCATGGTAACGATATATATCACGTAAAAAAATAGTCATTCTGGTAAATCAACTGTAAATCAATTATATGCTTTGACATCATTTAATTTTAAGATGATAAAACAGGTTACTTGTGCTACCGCTGCTAGCGGGAACATTCGCGCGACACAGTTTGCAAATAACATTTTTGTGCTCTTTGTCAGATTTTGTAAACCCGAACCACGTCCATACCACTGATGTCGCGCCTCTTTTCATCCTCCTGCTCAGGATTGGTTTGTGGGACTTCTTCACCAGCGTGCTTATCTTTCTCCATGTTTTTCCTCTCACAACTACTCTTATGTACAGCTTCTCGATCGTTCTCACGTGCAGGAGCGCTATGCACAAAGTTAACCACGCCCACTCATTTACATTTTGCGGTATACACGGAATAGAAAAATCTGTAACGGTAGACATTTTATTCCGCGGTAACGGTATATACCGTCATACCGCCCAGCCCTACAACAAACCTTGACTTTCACTGTAATATATGGAGTTAAAACTTCATTTAAGTTGTATTTAAGTTGCCTGCTGGGTTATTAGGCTAAAATTTTAAAAGGTCACTTTCAGGGCACCCACTGCACACCTCATTTATGCTAAGTAGTCACCATAATTGAATAGTAAGCTGGGTTGCTTGCAGATATTTTTTATTCATTCCAGTCCTGGGGCATTCATGCTCCACACATACTTGACTCAAATTATCAGATAATTATCAAGCCCTTTATGTGCTGATTCATCTGTGTTAGAGTGGAGAAGCATTATATACAGAGTATAACATCCCAGGACTGCTCTTCCCACTAGACCGGTAACTCAGTGCAAGGAACATTACTTTGGTTTTTAAATCACAATTACACATGTTACTGATACACGTTAAAATGTACAAATGTTACAGTAGTCCTAAATTAGGCTATAAATCTGGAATAAAAATGTAGGGTGCTCAACGCTTGGGTTCACAGAAAATTCATAATGTCCATTTGGGGATTTTTAACTAAAAAGTTTGGGAACCCCTGCTCTATTCAATCTTATTTATGCATTACACTGAATGTTATATAAAGTGTACCTTTTTAGTTTCTTCTTTACTGTCTTTGCCACCCAACAATTTGCTGGATGCTGCCTTGCAGGAGGCTAAAGAAGAAGTTGGACGAAGACAAGCCTCCGCTACCAGCGCCTTCATGCTCTCTCTCACCATGCTCGCCTGCCTCTTGGTCTTCAACATAAGAAGAATTGAACCCCAAATTAAGTACAATGGGAGTATGATAGAGCAAATAATTTGTGAAATAACAGGAATGATGAAAGGTTTTGATTTTCTCCTGTGATTCCACCCACTCATACCTTCATTAGAAGGTCAGAGTCAGAGAATGGGTGGATTCTGTATGCTCCACGGATACGCCTGACCCCAGGGTACAGCAAAGGTGCAAAGTCGACATAGGCCACTCCATGGAAAGAAATTTGAATCTCATCCTCCAGCTGCTGTACACAAATTCAAAGAAAAGTATCATTCATATGGATATAAAAAAGGAAAATGGACAACATCATACCAGATAGATATACAGTTTCTTACATCATTGCTTACAGGTTTTTCTTTGCCTACTTTTCCTCCTCCTGCTTTGCAAGATCCGAACTGTGTACATCTCATAACTTCCACTGGCCACAGCCTGCATTCGACGATCCTGCGGGACAGACTGAGACATGACACAGAACGCTGTCATTAGAAAGACAATCTCAAAATTGTCATAATACAAAGACAAAAGAAAAGTGTTGGTTTAACTTCAGGGACTAAGCACAGCAAGTACACCCAGCCAAGTTCCTGGAGTGTTATGCTTCGTTCCAGTGTACTCACATTCCAGGACCTCAGATTAGGAAAACTGCAATAGAATGATCGTTTAAATCAGAATTCTCACTCGGACACGATCCATCTTGCCTGAGGTTCTCAACATGGCAAGTATGTCGGCTACGTTAAGTAAGTAACATGGCTGATATCATAGTCAAAATGTCTATCACATTCAAAATCTGCATCATTTTAACTTTATAAAAGATTAATATAGATATCTTTTTTATGAACACTTGTTGTAACAATGGTTTTGGTTTCTATTTGTTATGTAATTTGTATTTAACAGTGCTATACAGTTTTGTCTTTTTCTTCCTTATGACATCATTCAAGCCTTCTTTTTACCATTACTAGTGAATTGCAAGATGGCAAAAAAGTGCTGCCAGGAAATTTTTGTAGTAAAATAAAGTACTTGGGGGAAAAAAAAAAAAAACACTCCAGGTGGGCAAATAAATATATAGAAATGGAAATACATTTGCTCCCACTCAACTGTAGTGATTAATGTACATCCTTTTAAAGATGCTTTTCAGATACCAACATTTGCACACCAGTTTGCTGTGAATATCCATGTTTTCTTAAGGAGAAGCACTGGATATAGATCATTCATTATGAGTCGGAAATTCTGAGCACAGTGGAACACAGCACTAATCTAAGGGGCCATTTACACGACAGCGTTTTCATCTAAAAATGGAAAGCTTTTTATGCGTTTTGGCTGTTCGTTTACACAACAACGGTGTTTTGGGGCCTGAAAACGCAAACTTTTAAAAATGGGTTTCAGAGTGCAAGTTTTTGAAAGCGATATCGTTATCGTCTTTGTGTAAACGTACAAAAACAAGAATTTGTGAAAACGATGATGTCATGCGTGGTCAGTCTATAGGCATGCGTGCGGGTACTTCAAAACAACGTTCGAGACATTCAAAACTACATCGTTGTCGCGTAAACGTACCCTAAATCCTGTTCCAGCAAATCAAGAACTTTAGAAACATTTGAAATGTAAACCATGATTTATACAATGGATGTTCAGGAGCTCTCCAGTTTGGATGGAAAACAGTGGACTATAATAAAATAAGCGATTATGAAGTGCAGAAGTGGTTTTCCTGACCATGTAGCTCCTTCTGAGTCTATAAAACAGCGGCGCTCTGTGTCCCAGCTCACTCTTTTTCTGTTAGACTCAGCTTCGGCTCGGAATACCTCATCCTGTTATACAAAAATGTTAATGAATTGTCACTGCACGCACATCCATTTTATACACTGTAATATCTCATTACATCCAATTGCCTTTGAAACATCCAGACATACCTCAATAGTATTAAGGTCACTATGATCCAGATTAACAGGCTCGTCAACAATGGAGATGCCTGGGATGAATTGGGCATCTGGGGCGAGGAATGAACCAATGGGCCATTTTTTGCCTCTAGGCACTGGCTCTCTTTCACCGCCCATTTTTAATATGCCATTGGAGAACAACAATATCTGCTCTTTCTGAAAAAGAACATTTGTGACTTTTGCTAATTTAACTATTTGGCTGATTCTTCGAACAAAAGCGATGGAGAATGCAATCCAAGCATAAAGCTGTTAACTGAGTCGAGAAATATAACTGCTGCAAAATTACAATTTCACAAAATGACTAAAAATATTTGTTGTAGTGCACAAGTGCTACAAACACTAGTCATAAAGCAGTCTGTTGCATTGTTCAGTGGAGATATACAGTCTTAAATGTGCCAAGAAGCAATTACAGGACTAATTATTTTTGTTGGGAAAATGAGAAAACCACCCATTTCCATTATATAAAGAGAAAATCTTAAACTCAGAAATGTCAATGTGTATCAAGTGGTTCTATCTAGAGCACAAGTTCCCAATCCTGGTCCTGGAGTACTCTCTGTCCTACACATATTATTGTCTTTATTGCTCCAAACACAACTAACTAACTTAATAACAGCCCTTTCCGAGTTTAAGTGAGTGTGTTAGGGCAGGGAAAACACTAAACCAGCAGCAGGATACCCCAGTACCAGGGTTGGGAACCTAGAGCACTGAAATGCCAAGAGAGATGTTATTTATTTATTCATTCAAATCCAGTCATAATACACTTAATACAGTGGTATCTTCTCATACCTTATGTGATGTTAGGGGGACTTGCAGAGCAGCTACATAACTGTGTTGAGGCCCAGCGGCAGTGTTCCAAACCTCAGGCACAGAGTAAGCCGTCTCCACTGTGACTGTGAACAGATTAGACTCAGAGAGCTGGGTGTCTGTGAACAACGGCTCTGCTGCACTGACTCTCACTTCCAGTGTTGGCTGTGGAAAGAGCATTCCATAGTCCATTAAAAAGGCAAATACAGAGGAAAACTTATTCACCCCCAGACTCTCAGCTTATTACTCAGTTATTCATATGGCACATTTTATTGAGTAATTGCTGTACAGTGAATTATGCAACTACACAAACTAACAGAAAATGTATTTATTCATTTTTCAGTCATTTTCCATTCACTTTTCCTTTTGAGGGTCATGGTGGCAACAGAATGGGAAGGTCAGCTCAGACTTCTCTATTCCTGGCCATATATTCCAGCTCCTCCTGGGGGAATCCTCCGAACATTCCTAAGCTAAGTGTGAGATATAATCTATCCAACAGCTCCTGGTCCTGCCCCAGCATCTCCATCCTGTGGGAAGTGCCTGATAAATCTCTAGTGAGAGCTGACTGGCTGCCCAAACCATCTCAACTGGCTTTAGACAAGCAGAGGCTCTACAACACTGAGGAGGAAGCACATTTCCACTACCTGTAATCTCAACCTTATTCCTTCAGTCACTAAACCCAGCTATGATCACTGCAGATAGATTGACCAGTAAACAGAAATGTACATAGTTAGAAAAGTGATCACTTATGCAATCCATAGGTTATCATATCCTAAGCTATATATGGGACCCCATGAAAATTCATTGTTCTCCCACTTGGTTTGCAAAGATACACCCCTAAAGCTCTTTGGGAGCCACACCAAACACATTTGAGCCCAATAAAATTCCCAGAAAAGCTACAGAATGTCATAGGACATCCAAAAAAAGATAATAGAATGCAATGTATATTTCACATTCAGACTAACCCATAAAAATATCATGGAAATGTTATACAAATTAGATCATATTAGATCATAAATTAGATTATATTTTTACCAATTGATAATACATACAAATCTGATAAGAACCCCATTAAGATCAGACAAGATTCATACCATACATAATACTAATAATGCAAACCATAATACTGTATTGTACTATGAACTCCCATTAAAACACTATAGTCATTGGGTGCCATTCCACCATGGACTAATTATTTTTGCTGAGAAAATGAGAAAAACACCCATTTCTTTTATAAAAGGAAAAAATATTAATCTCAGAAATGTCAGTGTGTACAGTATCAAGTGGTTCTATCTAGAGTTCCCAATCCTGGTCCTGGAGTACCCGCTATCCTACACATATTAATGTTTTTATTGCTCCCAACACAACTGATTCAACTAATTAATTAAATAAATTCCTTTTTTTTTGTAATCCATAGGTTATTGGTAGTGGTTCATATCCTAAACTATATATGGGACCCCATGAAAATTCATGGTTCTTGCACTTGGTTTGCTAATATAGACCCCTAAAGCTCTTTGTACTATGAACTCCCATTAAAACACTATATTCATTAGGTGCCAGTCCACCATGGAATTCCAATTACCTACTGGAAATTTAACTGGGAATCTTCCCTAAGATCTGGGAGTTTAAGATATTAAACTCAGAGAACTCAATAAAGAATTTGAAGGATCCAACCAGAGACTCTGTAGCTGTGAGGCAGCATCACTCTCCACTGCAGCACCATGCACCAAGGATTATTCATCCTAAATAAGCCTGGATCAACTGAGGGTAAACTCCCAGTCTCAGATCATTGATAAATAAGGCCAATATGTATGCATGCATCAATAGTTCCCAACCCTGGTGATGAAGTGGCCTTGCTCTGCATATGTTGCTGTTTTCCTGCTTTAGCACACCTGATCTAACCAGATTCATTCCCTGTTAAAGCAGAAAAACCTACACTGGGCAGGACAGTGGTTCAGTACAATGTTAGGAACCAACTGACATAGGCTATAAAAAATGCAATAAGAGTTTTTTTGTTTTGTTTTGCACAATGACTGTGTTTGACAGCATTGTGGTTTAGGTTCAAGATGCACTAACTTTTCTGAGTAATTATTTTTTTTATCTGTGCAATATTCTCCTCTGTTTATTCTTCTTAGTTTTTTACTTACTGTGCCATAGTTGTATATAGTATCAACTTCTGTTCAAAGCACATGTGTATTATACTACCATTGTTGCCTATGTCCTTGTCTTTGTAATCTTGCAATTCCTTGTATACTCAAGTGCACTTGGCCGGTAAACCACCACTCTGATATTTTCATATATACACTGCCAAAATGCTTTGCCACTTCTGCCAGGAGTTAACACAGTATACCATTGTTAATTCATTATACTGTATATGATATAGAAAGCAGAAAGAAAAAGAAGCAAGAGTGTACTGTATGTTCCTTGTATATTTTTCTGATAATAAATAGACTGTCTAATGTTAATTCAAGTGCTGTGCAATTCTTTCAATAATTCTGTTAAAGAAGGCTTTATGCAACAATATTGCTGTGCCCTTACCTTAATTCCTTTGTCGTGTGAGACAGTCTCATTGAGCGATCCATGTGTAGGGTGAAGCACCACGGTGGAGGAGAAGCTGCACTGCCCTAAAGGTCAAATAGGTCAGACACTTCACAAAGAAAACCATTTTAAATTGTTTTACCCCAAACAGTTGTTATCTTCAAACCTGCATTAACTGGCTACTAGCTTTCATTTTCCTGATGAATTCTTGGGTGAAGTATTATTAAAATGCAGATTTCGTACTTACTGGTGCAACTAATGAAGCCCTTGATTAGTTGCATCAAATGTGCTTGAGACAACACCTGTTTTGCATATTTGTGCTGTTGTGAGGGATTCTATTCAGGGGGTTGAATAATTTTGAGACTGGAGAAGTCATGATAAGTTGCATTTTCAGTTGAATTTGGGGAAACCACTTGAAACATTCGTTGTATTGAACAATTTCAATTGCTTTTGTTTGATTTGTTCATTGCAAACAGCTGAAAGTCTGTAAATTTTGACAATAAACCTGATTTGCAGTGGGGGTTGAATAAATTTGATTACAACTGTATGAAAGGAATGAGCAATTTCTCATTTGGGTCTCACCATGCAACAGAGGGAGCAGGTCCACAACAGCCTGGCCCAAGACAGAAGTCTTCTCCTCTTTTCGTTTTTCTTCTTTTGGGACAATCTCAATCAATGTTACTAATGAGTCACAAGGACAGAGAAGTTTCAGTTAGCCTTTACTCCAAGCAGAGTGAATTAAATTAGGCCTGCACACACAAACAAAACATAATACTGTGAACTGTGAGTGCAAAAGTATGCAGGCCCCATAGTTTCTGGCTAAAAAAGGGAAATATCACAAGTGACAGGATCCAAAAGCCGCTTAGATGGTGTGACATCTAAGCCAGATGTTATTTTTATGTTGTTTGACAGCAATCAGACAAAGCTAAGATTTTTGGACAAAACTGACAGAACTACTTATAAGAATATCTGTGAATTTTGACTGTAATCACATTTTAGGAATTTATTTGCCAATGTCAAACAAAAAAAACTAGCTATTTATTAGATCCATAATATTTTTATTTCTGAACTTCCCAGAACATAATAGGTCCAAGCTGACATCCCATTTATAGGGTTTTTTGAGTTACTGAGGTTTGGATTACATCCATTAAATTTGAGCGACCAGTTACACAGGTTAATGTCATATAAGAACTCAGTAATAGCGTGGTGCAACGGAGCGTCTCCGGGGTCTCTGGTTCGATCCTGTGCTAGGGTTACTCTCTGTGTGGAGTTTCGCATGTTCTCCACATGTCTGTGCGGGTTTCCTCTGGTTTCTTCCCACCACCCAGAAACATGCCAGTAGGGGCATTGGCTACACTAAATTGTCCCTAGGTGTGAATGAGTGTACGAATGTGTGTGTATGGTGTCCTGCAATGGACTGGCATTCCATCCAGGATGAACAGGATAAAATGGTTACTGAAGATGAACGAATAATGAATTTCTAAATATAATAACTTCGATAATGGTGGATTGTGATTTCATGTAACAGACCCCCTGACTATGCCTCAGGGACCCCCTGAGGCCTGAATGGCTAATGAATAATTGACTGTATGTTACTGACTGACTAAGAAATGGGAAGCAGGGCAATGTCAAGGATCCAAATCATAAAAGTCAGAGTGTTTCATCCACTCACACACGATAGGTTTATGTGCCAGATCATCCAGTTTGTGGGTCACGTCTGAACATTCAAAGCCACAGGTGAAGTTGTAGTTCACACCCTCTTCCACAGGCACATGCAGCTTCTGTGAGTCTCCCAACACCACGCCGTTAAATTCAGCGCGCACAACGCTGAGAAAGGACTGGTTTTTGTTAGCGCTCTGAAATCACAGCAAAATAGCGACATAATATCTGGTCATATATTCATATTTATTACAAATAAATATGCATCTTTATAGAAAAGTTGTATGGGAGGTTTGAGTGGCTTAGCTAAGGTAATATAATTAGCTGGAATGAACAGAAGATTTTTTTATTTGTATTTTTTTACCAAATTTTCTCCTCGTAATACAGTCATCTGCACTGCTACACCTGCCGCCCCTTGATCCATGTTGAAAGCTCAGCTAAAACAACACTCCCGAAAATGGTCTTCTTTCCCTACTTCTAAAACAACCGTGTCTCAAGGCGTCTCAAGGTTTCCATAGTAACGCTACCGGCTCTCGCGAGATGTTAGACTCGCTTGCCTCTGTTTGGAGAGTTGGCATGTTGCGTTCTATTGTGCACGAGCTACTATTTAGCACGCTAGTGTGCGGCGCAGGCAGGAGACTGGAGCAGTGGTGCGCGCTATTGTAGTATACTCTGTAGAACTGCAGTATGCGGAAGACTGTAGAGTCCAGAGCACGGAAACACATGTCTCGGACGGCTTCTGATAGCTGTAGCAAGATATACATTATTATAAATAACGTGGACTAGTTTAAACACAGCTGATATGCTGTTTTGTGGGGTCGTTTTGTAAATATGTGACTTTACGATGTGTCCACCGGATACGAATGAAGTTTCGCTTCCTGGCTCACTTCTCTCCAACCGAAGCTAAACGTAAGTTCGCCAGCCGTGTTGTCTTCCCCTTGTTTTTTTGTCCATACAGAACGCTTTTTGAACACTTAGTGTTAGTTTACAGGATGTTTTCTCTTTCAGCATGTCTGCACTCGTGGATGAAGCGATCCAACTGTGCAGAGCAGAGGAGCTAAAACTCACCGAAACCATCCGACAACATAAAGACATTTTACGCTCTATGTAAGTCGTGTTTATTGCTGAATGTGCTTGCCCACAGCGATAAAAAAAAATAGCTAATAAAGCTTTAATAACATTTGTGTGACATTTGGCAGGAAAACGCGTGTGAAAGACCGCAGTGAAGCAGAAACCAGCGTGAAAGATAATGGTAAGACAATCAACTCGAATGGAAAAGTCCAGTAATAATGAATTAACATAAGATACTCCAGGTAAAGCTCCACTCAGGGATGTGTACGACCATTACTTAATTTACTCGTTGTATTTCGCGCATAGCATGCTGTATGTTTGCATGAGAACAAGTCACACTGCTTTATATGTTTTGAATGAGACACAGTGTTAGTAAAGTACAGTACAATACAATACTACTGATTCTAGTTGGGCGGGATTATAGCTGGTGGCTGTGACGTCTACCAAAGTACCAATCAGAATGAGCCATCTGCTTACATCAGCTTTACCTCAGAAAACCATCCTTCTTTCCTTTCGGCTGTTCCCTTCAGGGGTCGCCACAGCGATTCATCTGCCTCCATCTAGCCCTATCCCCTGCATCCTCTTCTCTCAGACCGACTACCTTCATGTCCTCCTTCACTACATCCATAAACCTCCTCTTTGGTCTTCCTCTCGGCCTCCTGCCTGGCAGCTCTAACCTCGGCATCCTTTTACCGATATATTCACTCTCACTCCTCTGAACATGTCCAAACCATCTCAACCTGGCCTCTCTAACTTTGTCTCCAAAACATCTCACATGTGCTGTCCCCCTGATGTACTCATTCCTGATCCTATCCATCCTCGTCACTCCCAAAGAGAACCTCAACATCTTCAGCTCTGCTACCTCTAACTCTTCCTCCTGTCTTTTCCTCAGTGCAACTGTCTCCAAACCATACAACATCGCTGGTCTCACTACTGTCCTGTACACCTTTCCTTTCATTCTTGCTGGTACTCTTTTATCACACAACAGACCTGACACTTTTCTCCACCCGTTCCAACCTGCCTGCACACGCTTCTTCACCTCTTTTCCACACTCCCCGTTGCTCTGGACTGTTGACCCTAAGTACTTAAAATCCTGCACCTTCTTTATCTCTTCTCCCTGTAACCTCACTGTTCCACTTGGATCCCTTTCATTCACACACATGTATTCTGTCTTGCTGCGACTAACCTTCATTCCTCTTCTCTCCAGAGCAAATCTCCACCTCTCTAGAGTTTCCTCCACCTGCTCCCTGCTCTCACTACAGATCACAATCTCATCCGCAAACATCATAGTCCATGGAGATTCCTGTCTGACCTCATCTGTCAGCCTGTCCATCACCACCGCAAACAAGAAGGGGCTCAGAGCCGATCCTTGATGCAGTCCCACCTTCACCGTGAACTCCTCTGTCACACCTACCGCACACCTTACCACTGTCCTACTGCTCTCATACATATCCTGCACCACTCTAACATACTTCTCTGCCACTCCAGACCTCCTCATACAATACCACAGCTCCTCTCTTGGCACCCTGTCATACGCTTTCTCTAAATCTACAAAGACACAATACAGCTCTTTCTGACCCGCTCTGTACTTCTCCATCAACATTCTCAAGAAAACCATCCACAGAACCTAAAGTGACTTTTACCTGCTATGTCTTTATGGCAAGAGGAATTGACATATACATCATAATTATAATTTGACTAGTCAGAACTCTTGATTCGAGATATCCGTAAGTATATTTTGACAAGTCAAAATTCCATCCAAGATATCTTTAATGACGTCATAGATATGCACACCCGCAAATCAGTACGTGAATTCGTTCACTGAGAGCTGCACAACTGTAGAATATTTTCTCACTAATAGTTTTTTTTCCTTCTTCTTCTTCTTGGATATTTTTCTAGCACAAACACAAGTCAATAACTACAACTGCTTGAATCTACGAGTCTCAAATGCTGTTTTTTTTTTCCTGCTCACAAATGACAAAGTTCCACACGCTCTCACTTTTCCACCATATACAGTGCTGTGCAAAAGTTTTAGGCACCCTATTTTTTTTTTTTAGCACAAACTGTGTTATAGATTTTTTTTAATTTTATGACTTCTACATGATCAAGTCAGTACAAAAACATTTTAGATTCCCAAACATTAGTTTTCTAGCACAAAGTTAAATGTTACAGAAAAATGTTTGTATGTCATTAATGAAAGCAGCATATTACGTAAGAGACACTTTTCAGACAAGGCTGCTGGGTTTTGCTGTAAAAACCATGTACAAACCATGTCATCACTAATCAGACCGAATGAAAAAATCTGTAAAAGTCTATGAAAACTCTAACATCTTTAGCTCAGTGTGTAGTCTCTGGTCTCTGGCCTGATCAGCTGCCTTTAGCTAAATAATTTACATAAATGCATGTGATGGGATAAGCGCAGTTTTTTCATCATTTAATGCTCTGCTACAGTAAAAAAAAAAAAAAAATTGTCACTTTGGTATGCATCTGGACAAGGTTCGTTAGGCTGTGTCCCAAATAATGCCCCAAGACCTGTAAGTGCAAAACTGTGTTGAGTCCTAAATAGTTTTTTTTATTGTGTTTGGTCATTTAGCATTGCTGAGATGCAAGGCTCACCTTCTGAAGAAGCAAATACAGCTACCATGATAATTAAATACTGTCTTTACTGGCTATAATAGCCATAGCAGTTATTGATATAGTAGCAACCACGCACAGTGATTCTCAATCTCCGCGGGGGTGTAATAACACTACAGTACAATCAAGACACACGATATAAGTATAGAGCACTGACATGCAGCTGCTACAGTATGTGAGGTAAACAAGCACTGAGTAGACCTTTACGCTAGTGTGATCAGGGATATCCATGTTCGATCTTTTGTCCAAACTCTTCCTTCACCCTATTTCTCTGTCTAACCACTCACTGTGTATGATAATCATGTTATATTCTTTAAAAAAAAATAAAAATAAAATATTTATTTTTTATAGACATTCCTCTGAAAGAGAGACAAGATGTTGAGCTCCTAGAACAAGTTTTGAAAAAGGCTTTGAAAATCCGCAGCAGCTCTGCAGTTGGCTCGAATTACCAAGAAAAGCCATGTTCAAGTGGCAGCACTAATAAAGCTCCTGCTGTTAAAGCTGGTGATAAAAGAAACCCACAAAAATCATCGTTGTCATCCTCTGAGGTGAAAGGAAGCCGTCAGCGTGCAGGACAATTAAAAAGCACTGCTGGCCATTCTGCACGCCAGGTTCTGGTCAAGACCGTGCCATCGTCTCGGCCCACCATCAGAGGGAAGCAGTCGGGTATGAAACCTTTATCAGCACAAAAAGCTACAGGAGTCGATGTCCAAGTAAAGCCCTGTCAGATGACCAGTCGTTCCCTGCAATCAGACAGAGGAATGATGAGTGTCGGTTTATGTTCTACAGAAGAGAGGACATCTCATTCAGATCAGGAGTTAAAAACGCAAAGTGAAGCATCGGCTCATAAAGAGCAATGGTGAGATTAACCTCTGCTGTTTAGCATTAGCCGTAGCTCCTTATATGAATTTTGTCAACATTACATGCTTTCTGTGTTGTAGGGTGCCTTCTCCTTCCTTACCATTATGGCAGGCACAACGGGCCAAAAAGAACAAGTTAGTGTGTGTGTGTGTGTGTGTGTTTGTGTGTGTGTTCTTCTGTTTTTGTGTATATCTCATACTAAATAGTTTTAGATCTTCAAATGAAATACAACATAAAACAAAGGCAACCTGAGTAAACACACAATACATTATTTTTTAATTTTTAATTTTTTTATTGAAGCTAAAAATGTTATCCAACACCTATCACCAATGGGGAAAAACTAACTGCCCCCTTATACTTCTGGTTGTGCCACCTTTAGCAGCAATAAATGCACCCAAATGCTTCCGATAACTGGAAATCAGTCTTTCACTTATTCTATGACTAGGACTTACTCCTATGCTTTGGATCATTGTCTTGCTGCATAATCCAGTTGTGCTTACTTATGGATTGAAGACCGGACATTCTCCTTCAGGATTTTCTGGTAGAGAGCAGAATTCATGTTTCTGGGAAGGTTCACTACTGTGCCGAGTTTTTCCATTTGGAGATAATGGCTCTCAGTGTGGTCCTTTGGAGTCCCAGAGCATTTGAAATAGCTTTGTAACCCTTTCCAGACTGATGTATTTCAATCACCTTCTTCCTCATCATTTCTGGAAGTTCTTTCAACTTTGGCATAGTGTGTTACTGGGTAAGACCTTTTAACCAACTTCATGCTGTTGAAAAAGTTCTGTTTAAGTGTTGATTTGATTGAACAGGGTTTGCAGTAATCAGGCCTGGCTGTGTCTAGTCCAGCTGAACCCCATTTGGAATGCAGTTTCATAGATTTGGGGAATTAGTAAGTATGGGGGCAAATACATTTTCACACAGGCCCAGTTGGTATTGGATAACTTTTTTGCTTCAATAAATAACATTATCATTAAAAAACTGTATTTTGTGTTTACTCAGGTTGCCTTTGTTTTATCTTATATTTTGTTTTAATTTCTGAAACTATTTAGTATGAGATGTACACAAAAACAGAAGAAATCAGGATGGGGCAAATACTTTTTCACATTTTCACAGCACTGTATGTCTTATCATCATTGAGCTTCACTTGAATGTCTCATAAACTAATTTGCCAGTTGTGTCTCCATCACCAGACTGTGGAATAAAATTTTGATCAAACATTCTAAGCCTGTACCAGAGAGAGACCACTTTAAGAAGAGACTTATTAATACTGTATCCTTTCATAATTGATTAAAGATGAAGAATTAGACAGGGACTTGTTTCTTTTGTTTTCAACGCAATTTATTAAAGGCTTCATCAAGCAGATAAGAAAAGACACCCAGTAAATTCTTGCTTAGGAATCGAGAATTCAACAGGTCTGAGGTATAAACCACTTTATTAAGCACAAAGTTATTTTATCATAGACCCTTATTGCAATGTATTGTACCCCGTGTTAGATTTGAGATTTTTAAAAAATGTAAAATAAATAAATAATTAAAAATGGTCAGCATTGATAGTCACCCCCAGCATAGCCTGTCCTTCCTGGAAAGCTTCTGAAGTAGAAAGGATGGCATTTCCAGATTTTCCCAGTGGAAGTTGTCTGCAGAAGAAGGCACTAGGAATCCGAGGCCAGGGACACCGGCAAGGACTGTCAGAAGCAGCTGAACGAAGCCGGTGGTTATGGGTGAAAAGGAAGGACATCTGTTGGGCACCAAATTGACCATTGCGTAATCATTTGCAGAGGGCGTGCACCTGGGATGCCAGACTTGCATTTTGTGGACATGTTTGTGTGGCATTATGTGTAACCTGTCAGTGGGCTTATCGTCATCTCAGCAAGTACATGAGCTGGAAACTAATTACCAAAGGGAGTGAATTAGCTAGTCCTATGTGCTTGTACATAAGGTGGGCTATGGTTCCTGAGGACCAAAATTGGGACCTGAGCATTTAATAACAGGGGCTTTGCAACAGTTGCAATTAAGTTCAGTCATAAAACTTTAACACTAATGAGTGTCTGCTTTAAGCAGTTCATGTTATGCAATATTATGGTGCTAATTTGTTTTTAATATGTATTTTTAATTTGCCTTATCTTCTGTTGTTATTATGATACAGATTCCTTTTTACCCTTTGCATATTCAAGCCAGCCATTGTTTGCACACGTCACTCTGGTTATTTAGAACAGCATGTTATGGCTCCTTGACCTCTAAGTGCACCAGTTTCCCACAGAATGGGCTTCTGTCCACATAGCAGCCATGGAAGCAGAGCTAGATGTCCTTACACAGCTAGGACTGGACTTGACTCACTGCTATAATGCCGAGCTCCAAAGCCACCAACTGGGATGGAGTCCAGGTAGTAAATTATTAAAAGAACAGATTTGAAGAGAGAGATAGAACGCTCTTCAGGGAGTCTGCAATAGATTGTAGCAGAAGGGTGTAGGAGGAGAGACTGAGAGATGAGCCACAGGGACCAGAGGGAGTAATGTGACTTTCAGGCAGCTCATTCAGCAGAGAATTGATCTAATGCTCCCATTTGCTTTAACACTGCAGTAATAATGTGGTTTATATTCCGTCAGCTTTTAAAAGGCAAGTCAGTGTTGTCTCAATGGAAACTGCACTGCTCCAGTTGAGCTGTGTGTGAAAATATCCTGTACTCTATTTGTGTGTGTGTGTGTGTGTGTGTGTGTGTGTGTGTGTGTGTGTGTGTGTGTGTGTGTGTTTGAACAGAGCCATCAACAGAGAAGGAATATGAATCTCTGCTAATGCTGGCAGGCCTGGAAAAAATGATGGTCCAGGTCATTAAGGAAGCTGATCACCTCAAAAAAGGTACATAATGAAGCCTGTCTGATGAGGGACACAAACGAATAGCTCAGTAACTTCTCCAATCTGCATGAATATTCAATTCAGTAACTTTGGATCAGATTACCATGCATATAACAAGAAGATTGTCTACAGAGAGTACAGTTTTAGGATACACGGAAAGACTTTAAATCATTCAGATTGGTAAATATCTTTGCATGTAAACATAGCCACAGATGAGCTATACTCTTTAACTGTACATTTAGGTAGACCAATAAGGTGGGTGTGTTTGATAAAACTGGCCCTAAAGTGATCTCTTTCCATTGATGGATGGGTGAGAAAGGGCTGACTAATATGCAAAGTAACATATGGTCTACAGTCAGTAATACTATACCTACGAATTGTACTTATGGTAGATTTACCTGATACAGTGGTAAATGGGGTTCAAGGTACATGAACTGAATTCAGCTGGCAACATAGTGTAAATTTAATCTGAGAAACAAAATTAAAAACTGCAACAGGTGAAGTAAAAGCACTGATTAAAAGTACAGCTGCTAGAATGGCATCATCCTGGATGTAGGTTTTATTGTAATATTCTTGCTTTTTTAAATGAATGGTTTCCCTCAGATTGGGAGAGGAAGATGGCATGGTGGCATGGGGCATTGTGTCCATTACGCAGTAGGGTCGAATGGCACGATTCGGAGCAACCCTGCCTTCCCCCCATACTGGCCTATAGCAGCAAAGGCGAGCTAGAAGATCTGCACAGTCTGAGACTACATGTAGCTCAGCTGAAGCTGGAGATCCACATGCACCAGGTCAGAGCTTATGTTTCTCACACCTCAAAATCCTGAACCACAGCTTTCTATAGTCACTCACCGATTTATTGATTAGGTGATCTTCAGCAGGTAAGCAAATAATGGACGTCAATGGGGTTAGGGTTTCATTATATAAAAAAAATATATATATAATGTCTTTTGAACACACATGGTCATTTAAAACCGTTTATGCAGATTTATTTAAATTTGTTATCCTGAGTGGATATTCCCGTAGTAATTATTTGTCCATTCTGCATTTTCATTATTGTTTGTTTACCAATTATTTATCCATCGATCAGTCAATCTGTAATTTAGTTCAAAACTTGTCTTTAATAAAGGACCAAAGACCAACAGTAATTTAATAATCGTTCTCAGTATATCCATTTTTAATTTGTCAAAGACATCTAGAAAACTTGGGTATAGGACTAATGTACGGAAAGGTCTGCTTTTGTTAAAACAACGAGTTAAAACAGTGGTTCAGGGATGCACCGAATATATATTTTTAATTATAAACTGAGTAAATCTGTTGAGAAAACGTATCATTTGAAAAATAGTTTTGATAATCAACGACGTTCACTCTAAAGCCTCTAATGTAGAGACGCTGCCCACGTCTTTGGCAAGCAGAAATGGCAAACAGATAATATCAGATTTCTTTCAAGTAATATTTCAAAGAAATCTAAAACTAATGAGGTTTAGAGGACAAGGATTAAAAATAACCATGCAGGACCTTATCCAGTCACTCCTTCATCTGCCACTGCTAACAGCGCCACAGATGAGAACAATCCAGCCACTCTGTACAGTTAGTGTTTGTTTATTCAGCACCTGTAATAGCAGGTAGGCAAACGTTAGTGGGTTTGCACCATTGGTGTTGGATTAGGCCATTTGCTTTAGTCCTTGTGTGTGCTACGTTATTACCATCACTTGTTTACCCTGGCAGTATGGAATTCTATGGCTGATAGGTTACATGCAAACACGCCGTAGAGCTCCCGTGCTTCTCTATAAAATACAATTACATCACACTTTTACATTCAGTTGTCAGCTTTCTTATTTTAAAAATCTTCCCTTATGCCTGGATCAAGTTTTAATTTAAGCTCCTTTCATTTCCGGTTTCTGAAAGCGTTTCACTTTTGTCACCTCAAAGGAAGGCTTCAATCTAAACAGTTTATTCTTTTTTTTTGAAGATTGGTTCAGTTTGCTACCTGAAAGTGTTCTAATTGTGTTTAATTCCATTACACAGATGATAGCAGCTGTTTGCATTTTTTTCTTACTACAGGCCATGTGTGATAAACTCATAGATCTGATCTCCTGTGAGTCTTCCTCATCTGGGCGCCCCAGTGCTACTGCACTACGTGGCGTGTATTCACTCCTGGGAGAGGGAGGTGCTCAGTTTCCCAGCCTGGTTTTGGACATTGATTCAACTCAAACATGAAGAAAGATAACATTCATTTTCCTATGAAGTGGACAAAGTGATGACTTGACTGGACTGATTTAGTCATTTGGGAACTGTTTGGATACTGTCCTCCTAAACCAGATATGAACAGATTTTTCAGTGGATGTGTTCGACAGATGTTTGCTCAATTGCCCGGGCTCAATCTACTGGGTTAAATACTGGCAGCCAGGATCCTGCAGCTCCTCGGATGTAGCAGTAATAAAGCCACCAGCTGCCATTAACAGCTGTTTTTCTTCTACGTTTTCTACTTCTAATTTTAAATCACCGCATTGCAGGAGTTGATTTGGAGGCTCATCAGCAGCCTTTTATTTTTCAAGTATTTATATTACAAAGATTGATAATATAAATGTGTGTTATGTTTCATGAGTCATGTTTTGCTGAGCTTTTACCAGCAGAGAGCACCATGTTACAAATTAGTTTGAAAGTTAAGCTGTGCCTGCCCTCCTGATATGCACCTTTTGCCATGACATAGATTTTACAAATGAAGGGCTTGTTAAATAGCCGATAAGTTGTTGTGTTTGTATTGAGAGCAAGGAAAGCACTAAAACATGCAACAAGGGAAGCTCAAGCACCTGGATTGAGGGCTGCTGTATAATGCCTGAAACAGTTGTGGTGATTCATCACAATTTTGCAATGACTTTAGGAACAAATTAGATTTATATTACTTTTAGCATTTTAAATCTGCAGAGGACAGTCAGGGTACTTTATAATCCTATATCCTCTCAAGTGTGTAAACCTTTTATTTAAAAATAAGAATTTTAAGAATTTATTTTAAAATAGAAACAGTCAGACGACAAATAAATATGACATCCGAGTGCCGCTACGACTTTTGACTGCATAGGCGAAAGAATGATATATTTTTTCCCCCTTTGTCAATCATGAAACATACAATACAGTGTACATGCTGTTTCCATCTCACTCAGATACATTCTCTGTTTTTGATCTGTGAAGCCCATATTTAATTTGAGGATCTCTTAAGAACTCGCTTATAGACCATACACAAACATTTATGAACACCAAAGTAGACTTTATACAACCCCAATTCCAAGAGCTGGGACACTGTGTAAAATGTAAGTAAAGACAGAATGCAATGATTTGCAAATCTCATAAACCCATATGTTGTTCACAATAGAACATAGAAAACATATGTTTAAACTGAGGAAATGTACCATTAAAAAGAAACAACTGGAGGAACATTTTGCAACTAATTGGGTTAATTGGCAACAGGTCAGTAACATGATTGGGTATAAAAAGAGTATCTTAGAGAGACTCTCAGAAGTAAAGATGGGATGGAATCTGGATGGAAGCACATGTTGCTCTAAAACCTGTATATACCTTTCAGCATTGATGGTGCCTTTCCAGATGTGCAAGCTGCCCATTCCATAGGCACTAATGCACCCCCATACCATCAGAGATGCAGGCTTTTGAACTGAGCTCCGATAACAAGCCGGATGGTCCCTCTCCTCTTTAGTCCTTTTTAGTTTAGAGGACGCGGCATCCATAGTTTCCAAAAAGAATTTGGATTCGTCTGACCACAGAACAGTTTTCCACTTTGCCTCAGTCCATTTTAAATGAGCTTTGGCCCAGAGAAGACGGCGGTGTTTCTGGGTCATGTTCACATATGGCTTCTTCTTTGAATGATAGAGCTTTAACCAGCATCTGTGGATGGCACGGCGAACTGTGTTCACAGACAGTGAGTTCTGGAGGTGTTTCTGAGCCCATGCAGCGATTTCCATTACAGAATCATGCCTGTTTTTAATGCAGTGCCGCCTGAGGGCCCGAAGATCACATATCGATTTTCACCCTTGTCCCTTTCTCCAGATTCTCGGAATCTTTTGATGATATTATGTACTGTAGATGATGAGATATTCATAGTCTTCACAATTTTACATTGAAGAACATTATTTTGAAACTGTTCCACAAATTGTAGACGCAGTTTTTCACAGATTGGTGAACCTCTGCCTGTCTTTATTTCTGAAAGACTCTGCCTCTCTAAGATACTCTTTTTATATCCAGTCACGTTACTGACCTGTTGCCAATTAACCTCCAGCTGTTTCTTTTTAGTAACACTTAGTTTTCCAGCCTTTTCTTGACCCTGTCCCAACTTTTTTGAGACGTGCTGCGACCAACAAATTCAAAATGACCTTTTTTCTTAAAATGGTACATTTACTCAGTTTAAACATTTGGCATGTTCTATTGTGAATAAAATATGAGTTTACAGTGGGGGGAAAAAGTATTTGATCCCCTGCTGATTTTGTACGTTTGCCCACTGACAAAGAAATGATCAGTCTATAATTTTAATGGTAGGTGTATTTTAACAGTGAGAGACAGAATAACAACAAAAAAATCCAGAAAAACGCATTTCAAAAAAGTTATAAATTGATTTGCATTTTAATGAGTGAAATAAGTATTTGACCCCTTAGACTTAGTACTTAGTGACAAAACCCTTGTTGGCAATCACAGAGGTCAGACGTTTCTTGTAGTTGGCCACCAGGTTTGCACACATCTCAGGAGGGATTTTGTCCCACTCCTCTTTACAGATCCTCTCCAAGTCATTAAGGTCTCGAGGCTGACGTTTGGCAACTCGAACCTTCAGCTCCCTCCACAGATTTTCTATGGGATTAAGGTCTGGAGACTGGCTAGGCCACTCCAGGACCTTAATGTGCTTCTTCTTGTGCCACTCCTTTGTTGCCTTGGCTGTGTGTTTTGGGTCATTGTCATGCTGGAATACCCATCCACGACCCATTTTCAATGCCCTGGCTGAGGGAAGGAGGTTCTCACCCAAGATTTGATGGTACATGGCCCCGTCCATCGTCCCTTTGATGCGGTGCAGTTGTCCTGTCCCCTTAGCAGAAATACACCACCAAAGCATAATGTTTCCACCTCCATGTTTGATGGTGGGGATGGTGTTCTTGGGGTCATAGGCAGCATTCCTCCTCCTCCAAACATGGCGAGTTGTGTTGATGCCAAAGAGCTCGATTTTGGTCTCATCTGACCACAACACTTTCACCCAGTTCTCCTCTGAATCATTCAGGCAAACTTCAGACGGGCCTGTACATGTGCTTTCTTGAGCAGGGGGACCTTGCGGGCGCTGCAGGATTTCAGTCCTTCACGGCGTAATGTGTTACCAATTGTTTTCTTGGTGACTATGGTCCCAGCTGCCTTGAGATCATTAACAAGATCCTCCCGTGTAGTTCTGGGCTGATTCCTCACCGTTCTCATGATCATTGAAACTCCACGAGGTGAGATCTTGTATGGAGCCCCAGACCGAGGGAGACTGACAGTTATTTTGTGTTTCTTCCATTTGCGAATAATCGCACCAACTGTTGTCACCTTCTCACCAAGCTGCTTGGCGATGGTCTTGTAGCCCATTCCAGCCTTGTGTAGGTCTACAATCTTGTCCCTGACATCCTTGGACAGCTCTGTGGTCTTGGCCATGGTGGAGAGTTTGGAATCTGATTGATTGGTTGCTTCTGTGGACAGGTGTCTTTTTACAGGTAACAAACTGAGATTAGGAGCACTCCCTTTAAGAGAGTGCTCCTAATCTCAGCTCATTACCTGTGTAAAAGACACCTGGGAGCCAGAAATCTTGCTGATTGATAGGGGATCAAATACTTATTTCACTCATTAAAATGAAAATCAATTTATAACTTTTTTGAAATGTGTTTTTCTGGATTTTTTTGTTGTTATTCTGTCTCACACTGTTAAAATACACCTACCATTAAAATTATAGACTGATCATTTCTTTATCAGTGGGCAAACGTACAAAATCAGCAGGGGATCGAATACTTTTTCCCCCCCACTGTATGAGATTCGCAAATCATTGCATTCTGGTTTTATTTATAGTTTACACAGCGTTCCAACTTTTTTGGAATTGGGGTTGTAAAAATAGGCTTCACATATACAGTTAGGTACAAGATTTTTAATCTCCCATTGTTTTTGAATAAGGAGGATATACCACTAATCTACAATTTACCTAAAAAATAGAGTTGTTAAAAACAAGACAACAATGTTTTTGGTCTGCAGGTCTGATTTAATAAAGGCATTGTAAGATATCTAGCATATATGTCCGTAAGAATTGGAAACATTTGCAAACAAATTTGACAGTACGAATTTTAGCTGGTCATTTAAATGAAATGCTACCGAAAATAAATTGCTAAATGAATAAATAAGGATAATGTATAATCACCGGTTTAGACACTTACAGTTATTTTTGTTAAGTCTGCTTTGTGATATTGTTTGGACAGTGTAATGTTGTGTAGTAATTATGTTTTGTGGGAGTCCCAGCAGCTGAGTCAGTCTGAGATAAGAACGAGGGAAGGTTTTTCTCACTGATCTAATCCTGCATTTAAAGCACCACAGAGGGTCTGTGTTCAAACTAATCATGCATGCGTATGGCACAATGAACCAATCTTGAAATGTTTCCTTGGTTACAAAGGAGACATGAATGACACATTAGTTTTATGCGTCGTTGTATGTCTACTACATAGCTTTTATGCACAGCGTAGTTTTAAACATGCTGCCAGCTCAACGGTGTGACTCATCCTGCTCTTTGCAATACAGTGAAAGTCTGATTTGTCATCAGTGTGGAGTGTACGCAGTGCGATCAATGCTGTCCATGGCTTGTGTGAGGGCTTTTAAGAGTCCTTTTTTTTTTTTTTTTTTAAAAGAGTTTATTTATGCCAGACTCCTGTAGGTGAAAGTGAGATTCTGGCCATGTAGGCTGATACAGGGGGGTGGGACAGGTGGCGCTGGTGGGAGCCTCCTCCATCCCCCATGCACTCCTCCTTTCTCAATGACTCACCAAGAAAAGGGGGAAACCAAGAAAAAAGCACAACAGAATGGACAAACAACAGATGAGACACCCACCCCACAGGCATGGGCTCCGACACTTTTAAACCACCATGCTCATCCTTATATCATCAATCCATTGATCTGATTTAAAATCAAGGAAAGACAGGGTAGGTATCCATGTTGTATGGCCTGTAATTCCATGCAATCGTGAAACATTATACTGTTTAACCGTGAAATTGATATTCTGTAAAGCCACCAGCCAAGATCTATAATGTGTCTCAAAGGCATAAATGAGTGTTTGTCTGACACAGCTTTCTCACCGGTTATGATCATTGCTTCTTGGCTCACATACTCAGGACCACCAGATTTCCCTAACCCTTGTCAAAATAATCCATTCAGTACATTTTCCTATAAATTAAACTATATCCCTAACATGTCCCATTTTAAAATATGTAGGTTATAAAAATAATTAATTTGTACATTTGAAACAATAAGGTGGATTTATTTCTTGTCACATTACCTATAGCTCTACTTTGTACTTTCACTGTGCGTATACACACCTGCTTTCAGGATGATCCACAGATGAAACACTTTTGTGTGTGTATATATATATATATAATTCATAAACATTATTTATCTTGCTATTACGATTAATAGAAAATATATTGTATATGGGTGACCCAATCAAAGCATACTTTGGTTGGTTATTTTCAGATATGTGAAGTCAAATCTCAACTCCCTTTAGCTTAACTTCTTACATCCAGCTCAGTCTGGTACAAGTTCAGCCCACTTCAAGAGACATAGTATCTCTGTTTAGGAATCCATACTGCAGTGGCGTAACCATATAGATGAACTTGGGTAATAAGGGACTTTGTTTATTTCTTGCTCTAGCTCAGCAGGTAAACATTGCTATTACTTCTCCTTGGTAGTGTAACCATGTAATAAATCAGGATGAATGTAATGTCACAGAGGAGGGTGGGCCAAGACACAAATCTTCCAACACTAATTCTTAAAACCTCAGGATTGGGCATAAAAAATTTTGTTCAGCTTGTTCCCCTTACCACCACTTTTGGTCCTGTCCTTCTGCCCTGTGTAAATACATATCTCCTGATTTTAATGCTAAAATCAATAAAAATGGATGTAGTTATGTTAACTGCTTCCCAATAATGAATTATTACCCACATTAGCATTTTTGGGAGACTCTTTAATTTACTCAATTATTATTTATTTTTTTCCATCTGCGCCCCTACCAACCGCACACCTGCCCTCTAAGTGCAGTATGCCACCACATCTCTTCCTATCTAACCCTATTTCTGTGATTCCACTCTATGCTCCGTATATGCTGGCGTGTGAAGTTAAAGCTGAAAGTGTTGAGTCATCGCAGTCATCACTTACGGTGTTTATGCTCATCATTCAGTTTGCCCCTACTTGGTTAGCCCTGTAGCGGCGACCCTGGGTGGAACCACTTATCAAAATAGCGATGCTCTAAATATTAGTGTCTTGAGGGGTAAACAGTATATTCTGATTACGCACAGGGTAACACACTG
Source organism: Cranoglanis bouderius (assembly GCA_023630585.1). Classification (NCBI taxonomy): domain Eukaryota; kingdom Metazoa; phylum Chordata; class Actinopteri; order Siluriformes; family Cranoglanididae; genus Cranoglanis; species Cranoglanis bouderius. Next base: position 1,789,065 of record CM042554.1, read on the forward strand.
TGACGCAATGTACAGTGTTCAATCTCTTTTATTAATGGAAGATTTTTTTTCAACTTTTAACTCATTTGAGTGTTTAACTTTTATTAAATCTCGTAGTCCAAAGTCTAGACGCATGGAATAAATAGACGCATAGACGCATGGACCCTTAAATAGGATGCACTGTAAAATAATTTATTTGTGTTTTGTCTATATTTAAAACTTTTTCATTTATGCTTTGTCTCTTGGGTTTTTCTAACCATATAACACTCATGTCACTGCTAGTAGTTGTGACCTCTGAATGAAACATCACATATAGAGAGTTATAATTGCCTGATATGTCAAGCTTCACTATCACGACTTCTCGCTCTAATATCATGCCCTCTTGCCAATCCCATAGCTGAGATTTGTGTCTCTGAATTGATTTTCTCCTCTCTGGAGGTCAAAAACAAAAAACCCTCAGTATCCAGATCGGGTAGAAACTCCACATGGATGTCCATACGAAGCTGTTTTTCCAAGCATTTGACAACCTGTCTTTGTGTGCTGCTGCGTGGGTGGGTGAGGGTGTGTGGGCGCGCACAGGCATGTGTGTGTGTGTGTGTGTGTGTGTGTGTGTGTGTGTGTGTGTGTGTGTGTAAGAGTGGATATGGAGGGTTTAATCAGCCACAGAGGGAGCATGCAGAGCTCAGCTGTGCTCTCACATGGAATTCCCTCTGTTTGATCACAGACAAAAATGGAAATTTGTTTGGGATTGTAGAATTTCACACAATATTCTTATATCTTTAAAGCCATCACATGCTCATATGATCTGTTCCTTTGGGATATATTTGTTATTCCATTTCCGGTAGGAAGAACGACTGCAGGGAACCCTGAAAAAGCAAGCGTGAGACACGGCTTTTGAATGGTTAACTCCCACCCTCCCTTCCTCTTTCCAGCTCTCCTTTTGATTCCCATTCCTCTGTTCTTGTATTCAACGTCACACTGTGGCTTCAGCCAATCACTTCCACTGTCCAGCCCCTTCACCGCTTCTTTACTCCACCCCCTGCCTTTGACACATTATATACCCACACGCAGTCCAGCTGGGAGAGTGTTCAACATGCTGCTGCTGATTCACAGTGCAGACTATTATAGCACTGCACAGCAGAGAAACAGAGGAGGACTGCGCATGGACTTCGGACCTTTTTTTGCTGGTCATGCTCATTTTGCACATAGTTTCACATCGGCCTGTTTAGATCTAGGCTTCATCTCTTCTCAAACCAGTGCTGGATTTGGAGTACAGTAGTGTAAGTTTCCACCTGGCTTCCAAAAGCCTCACTGGCTTCTAATTTTTAAGATGGGCTGTACCACGGGGCACCTGGTATGCCAGCCCCAGCCTTCTTCAAACACCAACCAGGAGGGACAGACTCAGGAGGGGGCAGCCAAAGTCCCAGAGGTCCTGTCTTCTTTAGAGAGGCTTTCTCAGGCCACAGGGGGCATGGAAAAATCCTGGTATCGCTGCATCTTCCCCTTCGGAATCATCTCACTGGTAATTGGTATAGCTGGCACAGGCGTGACCTACACCTACAACGACCTTCCTCAGACCAAGGTGGTGTCGGTGGTCTTGCTGATTGTCGGGCTGGTCCTGATTGTAATGGCTACTGCCTGTTGGACAGCACATAAGAAGAAACGCAGGAAAAAGAAAGAGGGAGGCCCCTTTAACACTGAACCGTGTCCCCTGTGAGGAGAGACTAGAAGGACGAAGACACTTTTCAGTGAGAACACGGGGAGTTGTGACGCCACCTTGCCTTTTGTTTAGCATTTCTTTTTGCCAAACTTCGGTCCATGCGTTCACTCAGGTAGCAGCAGTGTGAACATGCAAATAGGACAGATGGACAATGTGTTCAGGACACCCCCAGGGAGCCACGCAACCCACTGGACAAGTATGAGGGTTCACACACGGTTTACTGCCACTCAGCAAGTGTCTAGTGTCAAAACAACTCCAGAGCCACATGTACATTTAAAACACTTAACGCTTGGGCCATAACACCAAGCCACTGCTGAAGTCAGTGCTGCCGTCAACACAGCCGTCAGTCCCCTGCATTCCTGCCCTTGGGGCCAGATGTCTCTCCAAGGCTAGCAAAGAAGTGATCCAGAGAGGGCAACCAGACACCGCGATGAAAAGCAGAGCTGCAACCCTACAATCCTCGCACGTCATTCTCCTGTCCTGTGACACTACAGCAATGTGTGAGCTTTTTTACGCAATGGGAGAGTGGAACCCGAGCTGAGCGTCAACTAGTCCTTACTGGCGAGAGAGGGCATGTGTGTGTGTGTGTGTGTGTGTGTGTGTGTGTGTGTGTGTGTGTGTGTGTGTGTGTGTGTGTGTGTGTGTGTGTGTGTGTGTGTGTGTGTGTGTGTGTGTGTGCACAGAGCCAGGAAGATGAAGAACAAGCATGGTGCATGCTATTCCACTTCATTGTCTGTCCGAGTTTTCCAATGCCATGTTCACATATGGAACAGTTACCATTTTCCTGGAAGCCTACCTTCTTACTGAATTTGGTTCCTGTCTGCGATCGATAGAGCTGATCTGACTAGGCAAGTAGATTGATTACCTGTAGCACATGTGTTGAGATAGAGTTGGAACTGAATTCTATAGGAAGGTGTGCTCCTAGGTCCACCCAAAGCAGATTAGGTGAGGAGTAATCTATAGGATTTTTAGTATTCTCACCATTTGTCTAGACCTCTGCTTTCTTCACTGTAAGTGTGTGCCTCTAATCGTTCTCAGACCGTAGTGGCATCTGAGGAAATATACAAAGAAAAAGTTTAAATATCAAACCAAAGCCCTTTTGTTTTGGGTTAGTTGGTGAAAAGCAAATCTTGTCTTCAGAGATAAGACTCCATTTCCCTGCCTCACCAAGAATGATATCACTGAAGGAGAAAAAACACAAGAGGACACCAGATGTCAACACTCACATCCAGAGTTTACTTCACTCCTGTGCCTTGAGCAAGTGGGACTCAAGTGGCGTACAGTACCTTTTCAACACAGTTCTCTTTGGCCTTTGCGCTTCATAAACCTATTGGCCAACAGCAGCTTTTCCATTCAAGCTAATCCTGATTCTCGTGTCATTTCTGGCTTAAGGATATACCTTCCATCAGCTCCCTCTCTGCTACCCTTCTCTTTCACCCCCAGCTCTTAAACCCCATTGCTCCAGTTCCATAAACTGCCATCGTTCTAGCATTTCACATCCATCTCCATGGCAGCAATACCAATCATTACACCATGTCTGGAATTCTCTCCATTTGAAGAAAGACCTTCACCCAGGTTGGTAGATAAATACCAGATTAATGAACTTGACAGTTTAAAAAAAAAAAAAAATTTATTATGTTGGCTTTCCATAGCCATCACTATTTATTGTATGTCACATGGATGAACGAATTGGTTTGTGAAATATTATAAGTGTTAGTCAACTGTTTCGCTCTGGTTGTATACTGAGAAACCTAATTTGTTAATCCATTATGATAAAGTGTAGAAAAAGTGTTCAAGACAAGAATGCTGTTCCCTTGTACTGTGATTAAAAAAAAGTGAATCATTATTATTCAGGATGAAACTGATCCCAGTTTATTTAGTTTATTTGATGATTAGAACCTCCTGGCCCATTCAGCTAGAGAAAAGATTCCAAGGAGAAAAAGGACACTAATATAGCGTCAATGAAGAGAAACAGAACATAGGCAGGATATACTTGAGAAGACAGTTATTGAAGAATATCTGTTCATCAGGCTACAGTCAGATGATTGAACTTTTGTACAGTGGGAATTCCCTTGACTGTCTCCATGAAACTGATGGGGGATTGTAGTTGCAGTCATAACCTTTCTTTAACACTGTCATTTGCAGAACAAATTGATTTTTTAAAATTCTTTTTTTATTTTTATTTTTTATGAATGATGTATTTAAAGAATGTGTCAATATCTAAACGCTTACTGAACGGTCTTTCTGTGAACTCGGAGGTTAATTGGCAAATAATTCCTCCCTTTGTTTTTGAAAAGGAAAGGTGTGTCTTGTAAAAGACATTGGTGAAAACAACATGCTATGATGGTGTTTTCAACAATACAGAATGCCGTTGCTGCACGCTATAGTGCATCTCGGTTAATTCGAGCACCGCTTAAGTGGAAGGAATTGTAGGGACCAGGTGTGGTAGTCATGCGTAACTGATCATTTGAAGAAATTATGTAGACCAGTAAATTAGGGGGAAGTGTTTACAAGACAACAGCTGTGGTATGAAATTTAGGGATGAGTGAAGGGTATTAAGCAGTCATAAGATCATTATCTTAAAATGTAGCTTGACGGCTGCCTAATTATGACTTAAAGATCGAGGGTCTTATAAGTAGTTGATATTAGTCTAACGATCTCTTCTACCTGTGCCATGGGAGATGACGTAGAGTAGCTGCTAGACAGTAAACATGACATGGTGATCTTTTCCTGTGTGTTAAGTACTCTGTTAAGTGTGGAATTATCAGCTGTGGCGAAAAGCTATTCCACTCAGGTCATGACTTGGCCTACATTCTCCACAGACAGACAAGGTGAGATAAAAAAGATAGAGGGGAATACAAAGCTGCAGAGAGCTAAGCGATTTCATTGAGGAAAAAAACGGCGTGGAAGGAAACTGCTGCATGCTTGGAATACAGAAATATTAGTAGTCAAGCATCTATATGTATCTCTCCCTCTCTCTGGTTCTATCTCTCTCTCTCTCTCTCTCTCTCTCTCTGGATATGCAGCCGCCCACTCGTGCCCTCCACACACCCCAGCCGTATATTCGTTCATTCAGCTCAATGCACTCCTGCGCTGTATATTCATACTGGAGGCCAGGATGCCACGTTATTAATGACAGTTTTGTTTTCAAACCCTGCTTTAGTATAATGAGGAAAGTGAGCGCTGTGTATGACTTGGTTATTCGGCTGCTTGAAAAGAAAAAACAAAGGAAAATCTACCTCTTTTTTCTCTGGGGGAGTATACTTTATTGGATTGGCCTTTAGTTTGCCTATGCACTGCAGAATATTGACCGTTACTAGCTGGAGGTGACTATATGGCAATCTGTGATCTGTAATGTATTTAGCTATGTAAATACCAACTTATATATATTTATATATTTATACTCCTATTTAAACACATTTTGAAATTGTATTAAAGAAATGTAAATAGAGATGGGCCTTTTGTGTTTTTATTAGGATGTCATAAATAAAAAGTAATAAATGTGGATTATTCATTAATTGTTAATTAAATTATTTAACCTTTGAATTATGTGTTTCTCAAGCATTTGTGCATACCTCAGGGCGTTAACAAAGCAGCACTCGTTTTTAAGACAAATTGATGTATGATCACCAATAATGGACAGTATTTTATGATTCATTCATTCATCTTCAGTAACCACTTCATCCTGGGCAAGGTCACGCAAGGCACGGATGCATCCTGGATGGGACAGCGGACCAATTCAAGGCACCACGCAGGCAAACCCATTCACAATGAAGAGCGGTTCAGCATAGCCAGTCCACCTTGTTTTTGGGAAGTGGGAGGAAACCGGACAAGCGTATAGGAAATCCACACGGACACAGCAAGAGCACGTGAAACTCCACACAGACAGTAACCTGGGTTCAGGCTTGAAGCGGGGACCCTGGAGCTGTGAGGTGGCAACGATATGGACAATAACAAAAGAATATGTTGTTTGCTGAATATTTATGTTTGTCATCTACTGTATGTAACGTGGACGTTAGTACAAATCACAGATGTGGTTTATGGCTACAGATAGACCAGTATTTTGCCTATAGTTTGATTATATTAAAAACACTGTGAGCTACATATTACTCAACACTATTCACAGCTAATGTCCCCTGTCACTGTCACACAAAAATGCACATCATTTCTTATGTTTTGTATTTTGGTATTGGTAACTTTTTTTTGAAAAAGAAAACAGAAAAAGTTCAAGTTCACTTTATTGTCATTCATCCACATACAAAGTATATAGCTGAACGAAATATCATTCAGTATACAAAGAAAAAGCAAGAAGGAAACAACAAAGAAAGAAACAGTGCAATATAACAAGACCACATATATAATATATAATACATAAGGCACAAAAAAAAATAAAATCTAATTCTAATAATAGGGATACTGGGGAATACTAAGGATCTTAACTACAAAAACTAGTTCAAAAAATAATGATGGAGCTGTGGTGTGCATTTAAGGGTTTTTTTTTTTTTAAAAAAAAGAAAATCATAAACATAACTTTTAAGAACAGAGCAAGAAAGGCACGTTGTACATGTGTAATACTCTCACCTGTCTGCTTTATGAATCTCTGCTGAAAGGTCTGAGCTAAAAATACCTGTTAAGGAACCATGTGAGGTAGAGAGTAAGACATCAAACTGGAAAACCTGGGTTTGTTTGAGGATTGTTGCTGTGTACACTGCGTATAACTATGTGTGTTGACAAAGTGATGACAAAAAGTTCTGATGGCATTGTGGGGTTAGGGAATATTGAAAACTCAAACTAAATACCATAATATATTTAGTAACAACAATAATAATTTTTCTTTTGTCACTATTTATAATATATTTTTGATATCTATTGTACAAATGTTTCATTTCATTATTGTTAAAGCACCTTTGCTGTAGATATTGTTTTCCATTTGCACAGTGCTGTAGTGTATATACCTAATTACAGTGTACAGTGTGCATTGACTACATTACATTGTGTTTACTTTATGACCATCTCTTTTCACTTCCTCTTTCTCAAGCGCACTCAGTGACGGCGGTCTGTCAACTTCTCGTCCACAAACCACATCCTGGGTTCCACCAGGATCATGTGAGGTGTTCAGATTATCAGCGAACAGTTTTTTTTTTTTTTTTTTTTTCAATCTCCTGTCCCTCCTTCACCTGCTTTGATTTATTCGAACGTTGCCTTTCGGAACATTCACAGGTAACTGCACGCTGTCTTCCCACACTTCCTAACAGAGAAAAGTAAAATGACAAATGAAGCCCGGTGGCTGGGTAGCGTGTGAGCATTTGGACAGGAAGCAGGTTGATTCAGGGAAAAGGGGAAAGGGCGAGCGCAGGGCAGAGGAGGAAGCTTTGGATTTGGGAGGGTCTGTGCAGATTACAGGAATTCTGGCCCAACGACCTTTTCCTCCCTCTCCACCCAGTCTTGGCTTGGCAAGCATGACATCTTTTTCCTGAACTTCACACACATGTTTAGCGGTCATTAAAGAACACAGCAACAAATACACGATCATGGCAGATTTACATGAAAATACTGGACTGCTCCACCAAACAACTGCAGCACCTTAAGGTAGAGCTTGGATAAAATGAGTCATAACCAGCACTAAAGAGTTCATCATAATTAATAACATGTCAACTCATTGTCGTAGAGTTACATATATTTTAATACATATATATATTATTTCTGGATTTCTCATACAAACCCTTCAGGGGGCCCTGCAGCTAATCTTTTCATACAAATCACATTGCAGACTCCTAAAAGTGTGTGTGCAGCTTGCGTACATACTGTATCCGAACCCTTGTTTGGGGGGGGGGGGGGGGAAGTATAGAGATAATCAGTCTGCCTGAGAGCAATCAGTATATAAATGGGGAAACAAGAACTGAGTGTGTTAATTGACTGTTAAGAGTGCAGGGTGAACTCTGCCAGATGTTCTTGGGCACTTATCCGGCAATTGAACGCTGCAAGTTTCCTGGAAAACTGCACCCTTTGATTTTTTTCCCTCCCATCATCAAAATCAAACCACACAGGGAGACAGAATGAATTATTAAAGCTGCACTCCACAACAACACGGCTGCTTTCACTTACAGTGAAGTATGAAAAAGTCCTTTAAGACTGTTTTTAAATAATTTTTTAATTGAAGCCGATTTTTTTTTTTTTTAAAAATGACGCATTTTCCACGAGATGCCACAAGCGAGTGAGGTTTTCTATTTTCGTCAAACTGTTTTCATGCTGTGAGGTTAGCTGGAAGAAAAGAGAGCACTTTCTTGTGGTTCCGTGTCAGGTTTTATATAGTGATATTGCCAGTGTGGGAAATGGTGTATCACAAAAGTTGCATTTATCAGAAGAGATAGTACTGTTATTTGGACAGAAATGTGTGTTCTTCAGTGTAAATGTGCAAAACTACTGCAAAACGTGCTATTTTGTTCATTTAAAAAATGCAATCATCAGTAGGCCCTGTTAGTAGATGAGCTTGGAAGTCTTTTATGGTTTATGGTGTTATTAAATTTGCATGTTTTTTTAAGGCCTTTGTCACAAAGAAGTGTAAATGGGGAAAAAGTCTTCACATTGCTCTGTTATGTGTAAGCTAGTAGGCTAACAAATGGGAAGTGTATAAAAGCTGTTATAAGCTAAAACTCATCTGGGCCTAACAGAGAAGCAAAGGGAGCATTAAAGAAACATAACAGACAATATATTTTTATTGTTACACTTATCCAGATTGTTTAGTGTTAGTCAGGGTTACACAGTAGCGATGATCAGACATACTATAAGCATAATGCTAAACTGGAGGCTGTACACTTCTCTTTTGTGTTAACCTGCTCCAAAATTAAAAAAAAAAAAAAAAAAAGAAAACATAAATTTCATCTTTGACTGAAATAATACTTCCAGTGCATTGTGGGAATAGACAAACCATATGTATTTCTGTATTCATTCCTTTGGCGATGTATTCTGCAATTGATTTATTTCTGAATTTATCTACTTTTGTATGTTTTTATTCTTGATGGGGTTTTTTTGTGTTTGTATTTTTGTTTGTGTTTATGCTTTCCTTTATATATTTTTTTTTATATACACACAAATAAAAAAAATCAATAAAGTATTTTTTTTTTTTTTTTTTTTTTACATAGTCACTTATTTATAATTTTTTTAAATTTTCATTTTGGTCAGTCAGATCCACCATAAGTCAGGGACTTAAAATATAGCATAGATATGTACCAGTAAACTGTGATTTAAAAACACACAAACAAACAAAAAAAACAATAATTATATTATTATTATTATTATTATTATTATTATTATTATTATTATTATTGTTATTATTCAGTAATGTAACACCCACATCATCTTTAAGAATGAACTGAGAAATGAGAGTATAAGTTGAGGTCAGCAGCAAAAAATGTTTCCTAGCTGCCACAATAAGTTTAGTCAATGATATAATCCCTCAAATTTTAATACAAATTTTGGAACATGTATACAATGGGCAGAGAAAATGCACTAATCAAGTATAGTGATTATACTATGTTATAGCACAACTGTCCTTTTTGTTTTTGTTTTTTAATTAGGCATATGTCTGGCAACAAATATTTACATGTAGTTTTCTTGTCATAATGAATTCCATTAAATCTGGAATCTGTCATTAAAGTTATTAAAATAAAACAAATTGAGAAAACTGCATTTAACATAATACACTACTACTCCTACTCATAATAATAATAATAATAATAATAATAATAGTTATTCTTCTTCTTCTTCTTATTATTATTATTATTATTATTTTATTCAAACTAATCAGAAGTAGACAGTTGTAGCTTTGTGCCCTATTTAGTTTTGTAGCCTTAATTTCCTGGCTATTATATTGCAACATTACAGGAAATCACTGGTCACTGGTTTTCCTCTACCACAGTTGAAACATGACTGGGAGGAGATTTACCACTCTCAGTCAGACTCAGACTCACTGCTGTAGTACAACTGTGAAGGTTAATTTAAATATAATGAAAGAATATTTAAATAAAACAATCACAATGAATATACAGCACATCCAAGTTTCAGCTAAAAAACATTCTCAGGTAACACTCCGAATGTACGAATCCTCCCAGTGGTAACTTACTGACTTAAAAATTATATATTTTTTTTAGCGATTATCAAATAATTAATGACTGTTTTTGGGTGTCCCTTTAGGGATCATACTCATTCACACCTAGGGGCAATTCAAAATGAGTCAGTAGTGAATCCATTTATCAGCGTGTTTTTTGGAGGTGGGAGGAAAGCAGAGGAAACCCACATGGTCAAGGAGAAAATGTCAAACTCCACACAGACATTAGCCTGAGCTCACGGTGCAGAACCCCGGACCACGGAGCTGTGAGATGGCAACACTGTGATGCCCCACTTTAGTTTCAGTAGTCTACAAATACTGACTATCCAGGCGGTTACAGAACTTGGCTATGAACCAAGCGCTGGGTTTGATCCCACACATGTTAATGCCACTGTGTCCAAAGCTCTTCAACATAAATTGCACCAAGGGGACTTTCCCTTACACTGTATTTAATCCGGAGTACTGGTGTCTTGCAGTTGCAACTGTTTTAATTTCTGCATGAGACTCCAGAGCTTCCCCTTTAAACACAACTTTTATTATTGCTTTAAAATGTATTGAATGCACTAAGATAGTCAAATCATTTCTAACTAGACATGAAACCTAGCAACCATACATGTATTATAATAAAAGCAGGCATTATAATAAAACACATTTATATAAGGTATTATAATACAGTAAATACATGGAACACAGAAAAGGTCTTTCACGTACAGTAAAAAGTTTCAGTTTTTGTCTGAAAAGTGTCTCTTATGTAATATTCTGATTTCTTTAATGACATACACACATTTTTCTGTAACATTTAATTTTGTGCTAGAAAACTAATGTTTGGGAATCTAAAATGTTTTTGTACTGACTTGATAATGTAGACGTCATAAAATAAAAAATCTGTAACATAGTTTGTACTAAAAAAAAAAAGAGGATTTTGTAAACGTTAATTATTTTAGGTGAGAGCTGAAATAATGAAAGGACCTTCTGAAGATACATTTTGTAACTTAAGGATAAAGCCATCATAGCACTGATCTGAATTTTCTATTTGTTTCTGGTGTCTTATAGTTGAAGAATAGGAAAAGTTTTGAATTTTCTGCATCAGACGTCTTCTATTTTAGAACATCACTGCTAATTGTTTCAAGTTGCCATGGAAGCACTTACGCACTCCTCATTTGGTGCACTAAGTATGGGTCATTTGGCCTGAACACATCTGTAGGTTCCAATGAATTGAGACACACTCATTTATTGTGATTCCCCTAATTACATGCTAACGTTGTCTTTCACACAGAGAGCCTTCCAGGTGCACAATTAAAGGAAATTATTTCAAAACCTCACATCCATCCCCCCAAACTGCTTCATTCTCTTAGTTCCTAATGATTTGAAAGATTAGAAACCATGAAATAACTTGACATACAGTATTTGGAAAGATATGGACACTCATGGCACCATCAAAAGCTTTTCAGTAAATTTTGAAAAAGATTCAAAGTGAATCTGCTGATACATGAAATAACACTTTACTCAAACAATGCACCATCAGACTGAACACTTTATAACCACTTTATAAATGTGTCATAGTAAATGTCACATGCTGCCAGGAGTTGTCATGAGAGCTTATGTCACTTTGTCCTGTTACCGTTACTGCTAACTGTCAAAACATCTGGCATGTAATATGCAGCACCGCTATAAAAGATTTGTTTAAAAGATTTTAACAGGCATGCTGAACTACCAGTTATTTCTACCAGGTAACATGCAAAAGATAACCCAGTAAAATGCCCAAAATGTATAGAAAACCATAAGAAAACAGCAAATGAAAACAAAGGCAAAACAATGATAAGCTTGTTAAAAACAAAGTCTTTATTCAATTTGTCATTTTAGTAACTGAAATAGCATCTAATTGTCATTTCATTTAGCCAACTTTCTATTTTCCAAAATATCAACTGGCTACTATTATGCAGTTGTACACGAATTCAAATATTCTCGCCAGCCAATCAGAAATGAGTATTTGTTGTAGAAATAATATAAAATATCTGTCCGTACTGGATTTCAAATTTTTTAAAATATTTTTTTTTGTGATTGTTGCGGCCAAAAATGCTTGATTTTGCTGTGGCTTTTTTTTCCCAAACGTTGTGGTGAAATTTATGGAGTTTTTTTTTTTTTTGGCGGAAAACTACCTGAATTGGCGAAATTGCAACTGCATGAAATTGTTTGCACGGTCTTTTGCAATGATGTTTGTTGGTAATTGTTACAACACCGGGGTTAAAAGGGAAACAGGATGCACTCGCAGGGGAAAGTGGTCAGTTTATTAGGCACAAACAAAAGGGCACATTCAGAAGTGATGGGACAACAATACAAAAAAACAGCACGTCAATCTTCCAAAAAGGATTAGTCACAGATGAGAACACTTACAGGGCAAAAATCCAGGAAATCATGAAACAGTAATCCAAAGGTTTACAGGGCAAAAATCCAGGAAGTAACGAGACATGAATCCAAGAACCCGGGAACGCCGGGTAAACAAAAATATAAGAAAAACCGCAAGGACCAGGGAGCGCCTGGTAAACAAAAAACAGAGAAAGCTCTTTGCTTCGTCGCGATCTTTAATTATATTTTAAACACCTTCAGGTACGTCTAAAGCAATACTATATCATCCCTTAACAAATTCCAATATAATACTCCGCGACAAAGCGGACACAGACAGGGATTTAAGTAGCAGAGTTCATTCAAACAGAACAAGATTAAACGAGCGACACCTGGACACGATAATCATCTGTTAACAGGCGAACCAATGAGGAAACGGGGGCAGAGACATGACGCAACACAAAAACAAAGGAGCACATGGCAGAAGTAAACAAAACAAGAGTCTTTGTGAATGGAATGTCCATCGGAGAGTTTTTTTAATAGCGCTGGAAAGCACGCAGATATGCTGCTCCGTAGCGGAGCAGCGACATATGCTGCTCTGTCGCGGAGCAGCGAGTGGAGGGAGCTAACAGAGCCCCCCCCCCCCCAAGGCACGGCTCCCGAAGCGCCGCAAGTTTTGCCTGTTCTGGCGGACCCGGGCTCCTGGGCAGGATTGGAACATCTGCCCCCCTGGACCCGAGGCTGGTGCAGTTCAATGTCCTGCAGCCAGAGCAGAATGTGTCGCGTTGTGGACGAGAACTTGGACGAGAACTTGGACGAGAACTTGGACGAGAACTTGGACGAGAACTTGGACGAGAACTTGGACTGGTGCTTGAACCAATGCTTGGCCTGGATCTCAGAGCTGCGCATGACCTGGAGCTTGGCCTGGGTCACGGAGCTGCGCGTGACCTGATGCTTGGCCTGGACCTCCGAGCTGCGCATGACCTGGCACTTTGTCTGGAACCCAGACTGGAACAAGGACTGGATTCAGATTCAGCACCTGGATTAGGGACAGGCTCAGAGACAGACTGGGAAACAGACTGGGGAATGGGACAGAAAATAGGACAGAGAACTGGACAGAGGATGGGACAGAGAACTGGATATGGAACTGGATATGGAACTGGATATGGAACTGGAAAGAGAACTGGACTGGAACCTGAACTGGAAATTAGAGTGGAAACCGGGCTGGAATCAGAGACTGACTTAGAAACCGACTTCGAGACTGACTTAGAAACCGACTTCGAGACTGACTTGGAGACAGACTTGGAGACTGGACAGAGAATTAGGTTAGACCCAGAACCATAAACAGATTCAAAAACTTGGTTGGAAACAGAGCTGGAAATTAAATTAGAGACAGTGGAGGAGACAGTGGAGGAGACAGTGGAGGAGACAGTGGAGGAGACAGTGGAGGAGACAGTGGAGGAGACAGTGGAGGAGACAGTGGAGTGAGCTGGGTTGGAAACGGAGCTAGAAATGGAACTGGGAGTTAGATCAGCCTCCGAACTGAGAATGAGAGCAAAGACAGCATTGGAGATTGGGCTGGAGACAGAGGAGGAGACAGGGCTGGAGACAGAGGAGGAGACAGGGCTGGAGACAGAGGAGGAGACAGGGCTGGAGACAGAGGAGGAGACAGGGCTGGAGACAGAGGAGGAGACAGGGCTGGAGACAGAGGAGTGAGCTGGGTTAGAAGCGGAGCTGGGAGTGAAATCAGCCTCTGAACTGAGAAGGAGGGCTAACACCCATCCCGAAATCAAACCTATGTAGCCAGCATAGAAATCAGGAACTGAACTTGGAACATGGTCGGAACCTGGACTTGGAACTGGACTAGGAACTGAACTAGGAACTGGGCTAGGAACATGGTCGGAACCTGGACTTGGACTTGGAACTGGACTAGGAACAGGTTCGGAACCTGGACTTGGACGAGGAACTAGACTGGGACTGGGAGCCGGACTGGGAGCCGGACTGGGAGCCGGACTGGGAACAGGACTGGGAACAGGACTGGGAACAGGACTGGGAACAGGATTGGGAGCAGGATTGGGAACAGGATTGGGAGCAGGACTGGGACCTGGATCAGAAACTGGCCTTCGAATAGGGCAGAAATCTGGACATGGACTTGGACTAGAATTAGGGCAGGAACTGGGACATGGACTTGGACATGGACTAGGACTAGGGCAGGAACCTGGACATGGACTTGGACATGGACTAGGATTAGGGCATGAACCTGGACATGGACTTGGACATGGACTAGGATTAGGGCATGAACCTGGACATGGACTTGGACATGGACTAGGACTAGGGCAGGAACCTAGACATGAACTCAATTTTGCTCTAAAACATGGGCTAGGACTTGGAATTTAGGTCATCCCGTGGACCTCAGATATGGACTGGGATTGAGAAGAGGCCATCCCGTGGATCTCTGACATGGATTGGACAGGAGAGGAGGTTTCTTCTAGAACCTCTGACAGGAATGTGGCTTGGGCGGAGGTTTTCTTGTGGACCTCCGATATGAGCAGGTCAGGAGAGGAGGTTTCCTCTTGATTCTCTGGCTGCTGCTTGGGGCTGGAGGTCGCCTTGTTAACCTCCCTGAGCAGCTCTGCTGTGGAGACCTTCTGCTGGGCCTCCGGCTGGAGCTCGGAGCTGAAGGTCGCCACGTTAATCTCCCTGAGCAGCTCCGCTGTGGAGACCTTCTGCTGGGCCTCTGGCTGGAGCTCGGGGCTGGAGGTCAACACGTTTACCTCCAGGTGTAGCTCCCTGGAGGAGACCTCCTGCTGGGCCTCCTGCTGGAGCTTGGGGCTGGAGGTTGCCATGTTTACCTCCAAGTGCAGCTCCCTTGGGGAGACCTCTTGCTGGGCCTCCGGCTGGAGCTCGGGGCTGGAGGTCGCCATGTTAACCTCCAGTTGTAGCTCCCTTAAGGAGACCTCCTGCTGGGCCTCCTGCTGGAGCTCTAAGGGTGCCCGCCTGTGGAGCCGCTTATGCACCCGCCAGCTGCCCTTAAAACAGCTTTGGGAAGCTGCTCCTTACTCCCTGGTTCTTGCAGGTAGGGCACTGCAGGATGGCTGGTCGGGTGCATCCCTCGGTGGTACACTCCTGGGTTATGGGATGAGAGGTGCAGGCCGCCATGTTAGCCCGCTCCCGCTCATAAAAGTCCAGGAATGACTGGCAGGGTCGGTCACCCAGACGGTCCTTCCCCAAAAAGGTCCTGAGGTTGGGTTGGAAGTCTGGGCTCCCGAACACCTGGACCAGTAGATCCACAAAGCCCGAAACTGTCTTGAGCTTCGTGGATCCACTGGCAAGGTGAAGCTCCGCCCATTGGTGAGCAGAGCCGACCAAACGAGAGAGGAGGAACCCCACCCACTGTTCCTCGTCGGGCTTGGGGTCCTCCAAACTCAGGAAATATATTTGTGCCTGCAAACAGAAGCATTGTGGCCAGGTGGTAAAGCCGTCATAATCGTCCGGGGGATGGACGAAAGTCCATTGAGGGAAAAAAAATGAATTATGTGCAGGCATTTTCAATGTGGTGTGGTGTGGCATGGCGTGGCGTGGCCTCACTTTCCCCGCTGCATCCATTTTAGGCGGAGTATTCTGTTACGACACTGGGGTTAAAAGGGAAACAGGATGCACTCGCAGGGGAAAGTGGTCAGTTTATTAGGCACAAACAAAAGGGCACATTCAGAAGTGATGGGACAACAATACAAAAAAACAGCATGTCAATCTTCCAAAAAGGGTTAGTCACAGATGAGAACACTTACAGGGCAAAAATCCAGGAAATCATGAAACAGTAATCCAAAGGTTTACAGGGCAAAAATCCAGGAAGTAACGAGATATGAATCCAAGAACCCGGGAACGCCGGGTAAACAAAAATATAAGAAAAACCGCAAGGACCAGGGAGCGCCTGGTAAACAAAAAACAGAGAAAGCTCTTTGCTTCGTCGCTATCTTTAATTATATTTTAAACACCTTCAGGTACGTCTAAAGCAATACTATATCATCCCTTAACAAATTCCAATATAATACTCCGCGACGAAGCGGACACAGACAGGGATTTAAGTAGCAGAGTTCATTCAAACAGAACAAGATTAAACGAGCGACACCTGGACACGATAATCATCTGTTAACAGGCGAACCAATGAGGAAACGGGGGCAGAGACATGACGCAACACAAAAACAAAGGAGCACATGGCAGAAGTAAACAAAACGAGAGTCTTTGTGAATGGAATGTCCATCGGAGAGTTTTTTAATAGCGCTGGAAAGCACGCAGATATGCTGCTCCGTAGCGGAGCAGCGAGTGGAGGGAGCTAACAGTAACTGAGACTTTTTATTTGTACTCATGTTTGACGAACGTGAATCAAAGATGGCTTTGGCTGAATGCGTGTTTTGATGACGTCACATGATGCATCTTGTGGAAAATCTGCAGGAATTTTGAAAAATTGCAAGCTCCTGCGAGTATTGCGGAGTTTCCTTGATTTTGCGCTAAATTCGGCGATCGCAAAATCGCTAAATCTTGGAGGGACTGAAAGATGCTATATATGTTAGATCAGTTATCGTAACGTGTATCCTAACATCTCTTATTAATGATATATACTAATTAGAGTAGGCCTACAATTTATTCCGCCTAAATGTCAGTAACAGCATCTCTTTCCACTGGAGCCCTGTTTGTAGTCTGTAGTCTAATGGTGGTTGTATCTCTGTTGTCTCTTTTTATTACAGAAATTGAATTCTGCCAGGTTTGTGAGTCCCAAAAACATTCTGACATCACAGTATTATAAAGTTCTATCTGGGTTAGGAATGCCTGGATGATAACCAATAATGACCCATTATGATGGTGTTAATTTATTAAAACGACTGGGTTTGGCTGGACAGCCAGCTTTAGGAAGTGTCCTTGTGTTTCCAAACTTCTTCCATTTCACAATGATGGAGCTCACTGTGCTTCTGGGAACATTCAAAGCTTTAGAAATGGTTTTATACCCTTTACCAGATATACAGTATGTCTCAACAAAGTTTGATTGCAGACGTTTACAGAGAGTCCATTGGGCTTAATTGCTTGTTTTTTGGTCTAACATGCACTGTGAATTGTGGGACCTTACCACATAGAGACAAGTGTGTGTCCTTTTAAATCATGTCCAGTCAACTGAATTTGCCGCTGGTGGACTCCAGCCAAGTTCTAAAATACATAGCTAAAGACATGACTTATCCAAAACCACAGGTTTCACACAAAAATCGCTTACATCTGAAATATAATAAAGAATAAAGTATAAAAATAGAAAATCATCAAGTCACTTTATGTGTAAACATTTCCAGTTCCAAAAAAAGAAAGAAATATTTCTAAATCAGATTCCAGTCTTTTCCATTTGTTACAGGAATACTGTTGCCATGAAGGAGTGTACTTGGTCTGCAGCCATATTTAGGTAGGTGGTATGTGTCAAAGTAACAACTTGCCTTCTTCCCATAGTGCATCCTGGTGGCATCTCTTCCCCAGGTAAGTGTGATTGTGATTCATCACACCAGACCACCTTCTTCCATCGCTCCATGGTCCAGTTCTCATACTGGTCCAGTTCTCATACTCATACAATTGTATGTGCTTTCTGCGGTGTACAGGAGTCAGCATGGGCACTCTGACCGGCTTCTGCAGCTACGCAGTCCCATATGCAGCAAGCTGTGATGCACTGTGTGTTCTGACACCTTTCTGTAAAAGCCAGCATGAAAGTTTTCAGCAATTTGTGCCACAGTAGCTCTTCTGTGGGATCGGAGCAGACGGGCTAGCCTTCGCTCCCCACGCACATCAATGAACCTTGGGCGCCCATGACCCTGTCGCCAGTTTTCGGTTGTCCTTCCTTGGCTCACTTTTGGTAGGTACTAACCACTGCATACTGGGAACACCCCACAAGACCTGTCGTTTTGGAGATGCTCTGAGCCAGTAGTCTAGCCATCACAATTTGGGCCTTGTCAAAGTCGCTCAGATCCTTAGACATTTTTCCTGCTTCCAACACATCAACTTAGAGAACTGACTGTTCACTTGCTGCCTAATATATCCCACCCCCTGACCTGTGCCATTGTAATGAGATAATCAATATTATTCAATTCCTGTCAGTGGTTTTAATGTTATGGCTGACTGTCGTATAAACATTCTCTAATGCCCACCCTTTGCCATTATAACTGCAACCAACCTGTTATTTATTTATTTGATTAAGGATTTTGGATCGTTTGAATAGTAATATTTGCCAGGCTCTGCTGTTACTCTCTCTGATCTCTTGGATCATAAGTTGACCACCTTTGTGAGTCTGAAAATCTAAAAAGTTAAAGGTTACATGTTTGTAATAAGCAGCTGTGGATACTGTATTAATAATCTACTGAAATAAATATAACTGAAAGATATCTATGCGTAATCTTAATCAGTTCATTTCTAGTTAACTTATCAAACATTTAAATTCTATAACTCCTAAAAAGAACTGATATATTTATCCGAACAACTGTAAGCATAAATGTAGGAATGGACAAGCACGATTCGAAATAGCATCATTCTGCCCAATCGGCGAAGTGCTTTTAATTATTCAGAAAATAGACCAATTGTATGCCGACGTTTAGGGACGGACAAATCAGCGTGAGGCAGACCAGTGTGTGGGCGTGGACGAGTTCTAACCAATGAACCGGCAAAGTTGATGTTTAAACTGTGCGCGCGGGCGGTGCTAATCGGCTTAGGGGAGGATCCACAACTCAAGCTGTGCGTGTGTGCGCGCGAAGTTAAAGAGTACAGCACGTAACTCTTCTGTTAGCGTCGAGTCTCCAACAAGTAGCACAAAATTCATTGAAATCGCTATAAACGTTACAGTTTTTGTATATACTCACTTTGGGGAGTGTTTGTAGCAGCGGATCGACCTTCTCTTGAAATGAAAGCGGGCGGTGAGTATATTTCAGCAGTTAGCCAGCTAGCAAACTTTAGGTTAACGTTACTGGTATATAGGAAGTTCATAAAACTTCATGTATAGATAAATATTATAGATAAACGTTTGAGCTGTGTTTGCTTGTCATTGTATCTGCGTTTAAACGGCCGAAATAACTAGTAACGTAGCTAACCTTGTACAGATTAGAGGCTAAAGGGGCCTTTTTGCGTTTTGTTTTTTTTTTCCTGTAATTGTGTATTTAGAAGCGCGTGAATGTTATATGAATATCGACATAAATATTTATAGTTTGCTAGCTGGTTAATTTAACTTCTGTGCTCATGGAGTTAAGCATCGTTAGTGTAGATGAAGGCTGTTAGCTTAAAGCCAAGGAGGGAAAATTTAAAAAACACGCACGCGCACACACACACGCGCAAAAAGAAACGCTTGAAACTGACTAGGATGAAGAAGAAAGGCCCACTGATTTGCCTAGGCTTTATTTAGCTTCATTTCTTCATCATCAATATGTTTACTAAAGAGCTTCACTTCGTCTGTCCGTTTCTAGTGCTACACTGTCGATGCCATAAATGTTCCTCTGTGCCTGCGAGGAAGCGGGTCCGAAAGCAGGTTTCCTCCCTGGGCCTGCTGTCTCTACCTGAAGAGGTGCTGGTTTGTGTCCTCCAGTGTCTCTCCGCTGAAGACCTACTCGCCGTCAGAGCTGTGAGTCGGGGGGGGGGAGGGGGGGAGGGGTGCAAACGTGTTAATGTCCTTAGAAAACGATTTTTTTTTTTTTTTTTTTTTTAGTCCAATGTACATAAATGTGATTTTCTGGTTTAAAAAAAAACAAAACAAAACACTTAGTGCTTTAATAAGTCCAGTCACCGATAAGTGATACTACTTGCATCCATACTTATTTTATATGTACGTTCGTGCTCTTTCTCATAGGTGCACTCTCATCTCCGTAATATCGTCGACAACAACTCGAGCGTTTGGGCACGGGTCAGCTTCAAGGACTGCTGGCCAGCTCCGGACACTGTCTGGCTCTTTGAGAGGTAGCTGTTAATAACGCACCCTAAAAGCCTGCTTAGTGACTCTAGGATTATATTTTGAGAGTCTTCCAGTTAACTGAGTCATCTCTAGTCTAGTCTAGTAGTGCAAATGTTAAGAAGGAAACCGAACTTATGATCTGGTCTTGAATACATTTTGCCTGTCCGTGTCTGACTTCATTTGCTCAGTTGTCTTTGGTCTCATCACCAGGGCTGCAGAGAAAGGAAATTTTGAGGCTGCCGTGAAACTAGGAATTGCGTATTTATACAACGAAGGACGTAAGTTGTATAACTCGTGCATGTGAATGTGTCACTAGATTGATCAGTGGTTAATTATATCAGTTCCACTGATTAGATTAATGAGCTTTCTTTCATTGTTAGCAGCAACAAGTTGTTTAAAGTTGATCAAAGCAGCCTGATTGTTCTTGCATCTCTTCAGCATTACTCAGCGATGAGGGCCAGGCTGATCATTGTGGCAAGATGGCCGCCAGATTCTTCACCTTGGCCGAGCGTGTGCGCTCGCCGCTGGCCGATCCCTTCATCTGGCTCTTTATCCGGCCACCATGGTCTCCCTCTGGGAGCTGCTGCAAGGCTGTGGTGTACGAGCATCTCAAAGCAGAGTGTGAGAGCAACTTGGTAAGGAAATGCACTACTGGTAGTCTTTTCATCTGTACACGCACATTCTTCACCCACAATGTGTACACTTATTACTGAAGTATAGTAGAGAGGTCGACCTCCTGCAAATTCTACCGGAATATCTTTTAGTACTAAATAAAGTTCATCTTTATGTCTTCTAGAAATAAGATCATCTCTTCAGTGTCTTATCACTATTTCTTTTCTGTAGGAGATGAGAGGAGCACTACTGCATTGCCTGGCTAGAGTCCTTGAGCTGTCTGATGTAAGTGACTGATTAAGTCGCACCCAGTAGTTGTCACATGGAATGAATCGTTTGTCTCAGGCACCCATCAGGGCCTTTGATTGTTGGCAGATGGTGAAACACTAAAGTGTGTCTAATAGCCACCATCAGTTCATTTATTCATTCATCTTCAGTTAACCACTATATCCTGATCAGGGTTGTGGTGTATCCATCAACCCTGGTTCACACTTTCATAACTTCTTCTTTAGACTACTGTAATTCCCTATTCTATGGCATCTCCAGTTAAAACCCTAAATACACTCCAACACGCATTCAAAACTCAGCAGCTGAGTCCTTACTCGTACATACCCGTACTCCATCAGCTACACTGGCTACCTGTTTCACAAGCAGTTAAATACAAAGTCCCACTTCTCACTTTCAAAACACTACATGGCCTCACCCCACCGTATCTGTCTGTAGCTACAGCCCTACACCCCTGCTTGGACGCTCAGGTCCTCCAATTCTCGTTTGCTGTTGGTGCCCAGACTGATATCAGTAGGAGTTTAGATGCTTTAGTGCTGTCAGAAAGGCACTATAATAATAGAAAGCATCATCACCAACTGTGGGCAGGAATACACCCTGGATGGGCATGTTTTTGTGACGTGGGAGGAAACCCACACCGATGCAGAGAGAACATGTAAACCCCACACAGACAGTAATCCAAATCCACAGGATTGAGCCCTGCACCTTGGAGTGCTACCCCTTGCACCACCATGCCTTCCTTAGCTGTTATCGATATATATATTTAAAGTAGTATACAAGACACAAAGGGGTGTGGGTGATTGACCCTTGCATTTCCTATTTATTTGTTTGTTTATTTATTTACACATCTGCTGCTTATTCCCTGAACTGAAACCGTGGCTGAACCGTTTCCAGAACTGTGTTGAACGACAATGCAAATCCGCTTCACTCACAGATTAGTTCATTATCACACAAGTCATGAAAACAGCATCTTGTTTATGTTGAAACTGCTTCCCATGCCCTTGGATTCTTATTTTGTGTTGTGCGTGTGTGTCAGGATGAGGAGACGCGCTCGAAAGCTCTTGCCATGTTGGACAAGTCGTCGTGCTGCGGCAGCGTGCAGAGCTCGTACCTCCTGTGGGAGAAAAATCGTCACACAGCTGTAAGGAGCTTCTTTGAGTTCACAAATGAGTTCACACTCGGTGGCTACTGATTGACCCTTGCTTACTTATTTGTTTTTTTTTTTTCTTTTTCTGCAGATTGCTGACCCCGGCAGGTATCTGCAGTGTGTGCGCACTCTCCGGGACTATGCCGCCAAGGGCTGCTGGGAAGCTCAGGTGTGTGTGTGTGTGTGTGTGTGTGTGTGTGTGTGGTGGTGGTGGTGTTTTTCCTTATTTGTAGTTATGTTCTTTTGCTTGTTTGAGTCACCACTTCATGTTCTTGTTCACCTCAAGGTCAGTTTCACCTGCACTGATAGCCATTTCAGTGCTGTTGCTATTTATGTGAATCGAAGAACAGTCAAACTGCCCTGAACTTTAATGTGCTGTTTTAGATCCTCGGTTACAGCAAAGCCAGGAACTGAAAATGAACCCTTTTTTTTCTGCACTCAGAATTTGTGCCTGCAGCTTCTGAAATTCATTTGAATAATATTCAAATTATAATTAGACATACACCACCTCAATTTAACGTTTCCCCTTGTATCCATATTGTCTTGTTTAATTCCCGAAAAATGGCTCTTCACATTTTAGCTTACCCTGCTGCTGTCATTTTTTTTTTGTCAACGGTTAAAAGAGGAGGCAAATAGACTAATAAAATGGGTAAGTGTACATAGTTTTGAGGTTCGATGCAAAATATGTCAAAAGACATTACGATAAGGCACAATGGTGCTGCAGGCAATTGAGTCGTACTGAATTCTTAGGTATTGCGAGTTTGTCTGCTCAGGTGAGGCGTGATCTAGCTGCCCAACCCAATTCACTGTTTATCGGTTTTTCACAAAAAAAACCTCTTGGGGCAGAATTTATTATGGGTTCTTTACGCAAAGCTGACAGCAGACGTATAAAATTAAACTCTACCTGCCATGCTGACGATTTTGTGGATTTCATTACTACCAATTTACTTTTGGTGGGTGATTTTTTTTTCAGTGATCGACTTGGATTTTGAATCTAATGAAAACGCCTGTCTTGCAAAAAAAAAAATGAAATAATGTGTCACCAGCCTTTACTGTTTAATTTTATCCATCTGATAATTAGCAACTGCTCGTTTTTAATTAGCTCTCTGTCATCCACTTTGTTTCATCATTCTCTCTGTTTATCGGTTCCCATCCTGTGCCTGATCTGTGTCATGGTCTTTGTAATTCATCCAGTGATCTGTGTTATTGCTGCCCTTATCTCACTTCAGCATGCTAAATACTGCTGTGTGAATAATTCCATTCTAGATAGATGAGTTATTTTTGTTCATTTATTTTGGGCATGATTATATTTACCAAAACCCTAGCACAATGGCACCATTGATTTCAGTTGAGTCTAACAGTTTACTTTGGATCTCATTTCTCAGTTGTCTTTAGCAAAGTCATGTGCCAGCGGCAATCCTCTGGGTTTGGAGCCTCGGGCCTGTGCTGACCTGGTGGCTCAACTCTTTCTTTCCTGTCCATCACCTCCACGACGCTCTGACAGCTCACACAAAGAGGGCATCAATGACACCATGAGGTACCACCAATATCTCATCATTTTAAAATGCTCCCTTTGTTATATTCATATTTGTTAGGCTGTGTTTGTCTGCTCACTTGGTCATTTCACCTTCTATAAGGTACATCCTGGTGGACTGGTTGGTGGAGGTAGCCACCATGAAGGATTTCTCCAGCCTGGCACTGCATGTGACTGTGGGCTGTGTGGACCGCTACCTGGCCCAACGCTCCGTGTCCAAGGCTAGGTTACAGCTTCTGGGTATTGCTTGCATGGTCATCTGCACACGGTGAGGTCCTGCACATGGCTCATAATGGACAGTATTGTACAGTGCCCTCCACTAATATTGGCACCCTTGGTTAATATGAGCAAAGAAGACTTTGAAAAATTGTCTTTATTGTTTAACCTTTTGATCTTTTGTTAAAAAAATTCACAAAAATACTCTGCTCTCATGGATATCAAACAATTGCAAAAAAAGCACAGGTTTATCCCCCCAAAAACTTTGTTAAATATAGGTGTGCAACAATTATCGGTGCCCTTTTAGTCAATACTTTGTGCTACCTCCCTTTGCCAAGATAACAGCTCTGAGTCTTCTCCTATAATGCCTGATGAGGTTGGAGAATACATGGCAAGGGATCTGAGACCATTCCTCCATACAGAATCTCTCCAGATCCTTCAGATTTCGAGGTCCATGCTGGTGGACTCTCCTCTTCAGTTCACCCCACAGGTTTTCTATGGGTTTCAAGTCAGGGGACTGGGATGGCCAGGGCAGGACCATGATTTTGTGGCCAGTAAACCACTTTTGTGTTGATTCTGATGTACGTTTTGGATCACTGTCCTGCTGGAAGATCCAATCACGGCCCATTTTAGGATTTCTGGCAGAGGCAGTCAGGTTTTCATTTAATATCTGTTGATATTTGATAGAGTCCATGATGCCATGTATCCTAACAAAATGTCCAGGTCCTCTGGCAGAAAAACAGCCCCAAAACATTAAAGAGCCACCACCATATTTAACCGTGGGCACGAGGTACTTTTCCATATGGCTACCTCTCTGTGTGCGCCAAAACCACCTCTGGTGTTTATTGCCAAAAAGCTCTATTTTGGTTTCATCTGACCATAGAACCCGATCCCATTTGCAGTTAACTAACTTCTGCAATTCTCCAGCTGTGATCCTTGGAGATTTTTTGGCCACTCGAACCATCCTTTTCACACTGCGTTGAGACAACATACACACGTCCAATTTCAGGTCGATTCATAACATTTCCAGTTGACTGGAACTTCTCAATTATTGGCCTGATGGTGGAAATGGGCATTTTCAATGCTTGTGCTACTTTCTTATAGCCACTTCCCATTTTGTGAAGCTCAGCAACCTTTTGCAGCACATCACAGCTATATTCCTTGGTCTTACCCATTGTTATGAATGACTAAGGGACTTTGGCCTATGTGTTACCTCATATTTATACCCCTGTGAAACAGGAAGTCATGGTTGAGCAATTTCTTGTTCCTAGTCACCCAGGTGTACAAAAAAAATGTAAAATATCAATGGGAATATACTTCAAATATATTTTCTCCTATGATTTCATAGGGGTGCCAATAATTGTTGCACACACGTTTAACAAAATATTTTTTTTTTTGATAAACCTATGTTTTGTTTGCAGTTGTTTGATATCCATGACATCCATTCACTGCCTTCTTTGCTCATATTTACCAAGTGCCAATATTAGTGGAGGCCACTGTATATAAGAAAATGTTCATTTTGAAAAAGAAAACCTGGCTGGCTTTTAAGACCTTTGCAAAGGGACAACTTGGCTGAGAAATATGAAAATTATATAAGATAACTCTATTTTCAGCTTTCAGTTTTTTCATTCAGTTTTTCTTTTTCTGCTGCTAACCTGATTTAAAAAAAAAATAAATAAAAACAATTTGCCTGTCAGTAGCTTGTGCTGATTTGCTTTATTTTATTCAGGTATATCAGTAAAGAAATTCTGACCATTCGAGAGGCTGTGTGGCTCACTGATAACACATATCAGTACGAGGACCTGGTCAGGATGATGGGGGAGGTCATGTCTGTGCTGGAGGGGAAGATCCGAGTGAGTGATTTTTGTTCATAATAAAATGTACTTGACCGTCATCTTGGACCAGACCAGACCTTCCACAAGACCAGGCACTTGAAATCACACAGAAAAGGCACAGATTTGAAATCACTGTTAAAAATGTATGGCTCCATGCAATTAAAAAAAAACCTCTTAATTTTTGGGGTTGCTTTGGTTAATGTGCATGACTGTTTCTCCATAACAAGCAGGGCGTGCGTTCCTGCTCCCTACATATGTACACACCTTAATGGCTCAACATCCCATGTAGTGCACTATATGACCAGAAGCCTGCTAGGTCCCCAATATTAAGTAGTTAGCCTATATCTACTCCAAATAGTGTCTGTATATTTTACATCTCTAGATGAGCCATCTCTGTGTAATCACCTGGCAAGACTGTCACTGATTGGCTGCATGAATCTACAGTGCTGGGCATATTGGAGACTTAGCCTCTCTAGCCCATTGATCGATTGTATTGATTTATAATGTTTGCCGATTTATTTTTGTGTGCCTGTTCTTATGAATATCTACCCATGTATTCATTTGTACATTTTTATTCATTTATTATTTATAACCTTGCTCCTGCCATGAATATAGCGCTTGATGTGGAAAAAATAAACGTTAAAAAATAAAACCTCTAGCCCAGTGATACAAGCCACTCCTACATATGAGCATGTGAATAACTTGAAATTTTTACCACAATAGAAAGCTAGCTTTTACACTAGTCCGTATTAATTTTATTTTAATTTTATGAGGCTTATAATATTAGCGGTTGCGATTGATTGGCTTTTAATCCTTTTAAACTCCAACACACACATGCATACATACACGCTTCAGTTTCTAGCTGTTTAATAAATGTTTAATATGTTTATGC